>VMDO01005512.1:24222-111118 GCA_007922755.1 Pedetes capensis | reverse complement strand
GCTGAGCTGGACAGTGAGGTGAGCCCAGCCCGTGCAGGGCGCCAGGAACTTCCCACAGCCCAGTCTGGCGCAGGGGACCCTCCTCTGCCCTCCCTCAGTTTTCAGGGACCTGTGGGCACCACCCCTTCTGGAAGTGCCTGCCTCCCCATCCTGTGGCCTCCGGGCCCAGCAGTCCTGCCCCTGTTCTGGTTCTCAGCCTCTGGTTGTTCAAATGGCCCCCATACCCCGGGGTCCTCTCCATTGCAGCCGCCGGCTGGAGGTTTTTTTTTTTTTTTTTAATAAATTTTTTTGAATAATTTCTAATTATTTTTCTTCCTTCTTTTTTTTTTGGGGGGGGGGGCAGTAGTCTGGGGCTGAACCCAGGGCCTCACCCATGCTAGGCAAGCACTCTACCACTGAGCTGCACCCTAGCCCTTTTTATTTTAAATTTTGAGTCAGTCTCACTAAGTTGCACAGGCTGCCTCTGGCCTTGAACTCGGGATCCTCCTTGCCTCAGCCTCCTCAGTCACTGGGATGGCAGGTGGGCACTATAGTGCCTGGCTACGAGTCTTCTTTCTTCCTTTCCGTTCCTTTCTCTTTCTCTTTTATCTCGTTTTTTAGAGTTTTCTTTCATTTTTTGGAGTTTTTAAGTTTCCTATTGTTTTGATTTTTGGAGGTTTGGAGACAGAATCTCACTACCTGAAGCTCCCTCTTGACCGGCCTCCTGGTAAGGCTGCAGACACAGTAGTGAGCAGAGCTCCCCACCTACCCTTAGCTCACCTCATGCAAATAAACGCTGAGCGTCAGGAATGCAACATTCTGTTAGGGAGAATAAAGCAGAGAAAGAGGATGGAGAAGGGCAGAGAGGGCCAGAGGGAATTACAAAGGAGGACTCTGATAAGGTGTCTTCTGAGAAGTCTGGATGGAGAGGCCAGCTGACGGACCATCCCCAGTACAGAGGACCAAACAAGCGCAAAGGTCCTGGGGCACCTCCATGCTCTTTGGGGAAAATGGGGCATGTGGGTAGAGCCAAGCAAGCAAAGGTCAAGGAATTAGGAGCAGAGACCAAAACTGAAGCAAGCCATGACACCCCCAAGACTTACTTCAGAGACCCCCTGAAGGTCCCATCAGGAATGACATAATCAAGTTTAAGCTTTACAGGATCACTGTGGCTACAGGATCACTGTGGAGAACTGGCTAGCAATGACCCACAGTAGCATCAGGAGACACTGCGTCTGTCTGGCTTTCTCCCTGCTGCAGGGCGCACTCGAGGAAGACCCCCAGGGAGCCACATACGCCCAGGTGAACCGCTCCGGACTCAGGCAGGCAAGGTCCACCATGCCTTCCCCCCGGTCAGAGGGATTCCTGGACAGGCAGGTGGGTCCCGGCCTCCCGAGGTCCCCAGGCTCCCCAGCGCCAAGCACATACCTTCCCTTTCCCTCTCCCCCTTCCAGGACACTTCGTCTGAGAACCCCCAGGAAGTGACGTACGCTCAGCTGTGCAGCAGGACACTCAGACAAGGGACAGGCACACCGTCTGCCTCCCAGGGACAGGCGCTCCCTGCAGAGCCCAGTGTGTATGCTGCTCTGGCGTCCACTCGCCCGGGAGCTGTCCCCAGGGACACTAACTAGGAACCCTGAGCTGGCCATGACGCCTCAGAGACCTCAGGAGGTGCCAGGAGCCTTCACCACCCAGCGGGCTCTGGGAATAAGGCAGGCGATTTCTCAGTTAACTAAGGAATGGAATGAAAAACTCAACAGGGACGAGAGGGCGCCATGCCTCGGGCCTCTGATCCCAGGACGCAGGAGGCTGAGGCAGGAGGATGGAAGGGCAGAGGCAGCCTGCGTAACTTAAGAGGCCTTGACTCAAAAGCCCATCCCCTGCTTGGGCCTCAGTTTCCCCACATGTAAAGGACAGGCCTGTTGTGGACATTCAAGTTTCTCAGCGCTGACCTTGACCATGACCCCTAAGAGGTGGCCTTCCAAGTTAGCCTCCGGGACACGATTCTGCGTGGACCTGTCCCCTGGACCACAGGACAGCGGCACTGTGCGGGGCAGGGGCGCTTTCCCTCCAGCTCAGGGGATCAGCTGTGGAGGGGACAAACTCAGACTCCTTGGGGTCAATCCGCAGCTTGCCCACTTGCGCTGGGTGACGTGCAGCAGGTAACTCACCAGTGTGAGCCTGCTGCGGGGGGCACCTCCTGTTCCAGAATTGTGAAGTCCGGAAGACCCAGGACAGGCCTGGCATACAGCAGGTGCTCAGTGAAGCACCCTGCTCGTCACTCAGTGTCACTCATGCCCAAGGACTGAAGAGGTGCCTGAGGGCTGACTGGGACCTGTGGCCTTCCTCCTCTCAGGGAGCTGAGTAGGGAGCGGGAATCCTGGGCCTCAGGCGGTAGTGGGCTCCCCACGGTACAACCCAGGGAAGCCAGCCAGAGGGGCCAGGTCAGCTTACAAATACTGTGGCTGTGCTTCCCAGTGAGAAAACCTAGAAGAGGCATCAGGACTGTGTATCCAAGTATTTACTCTGCTGGCTTTTGCAAACTTGTTAAGTGCCATTGCATTGAGTCCGACTCATAGCAACCCTCAGAGTTTTCAATGGTTTCGGGATTGCCTTGGGAGTGGGTTGCCACATCCTTCTCCCATTTTTGTGGTGCTGGGAATCGAACTCGGAACCTCAGAAACTGCAGAGCAGTGCTCTACCAACTGAACTAAATCCCAGCCCTTTGAAAACTTATGAGGTATGGAAACATGTATGAGATTGGTTTTGCTATACAACCGCTGTCTCTTGCATTCTGCACGGAGATGGGAGGGGATGACAAGCTGTCAGTTCCTTCTGCAGCGGGTGCAGAGCTCCAGGACAGAGGCTTGCAGGAGGCAAGAACCCCCACCACAGGCCCAACTGCGAACCCCGCCTGCACACCCCTCACTGACACCCAAGCCTGTCCAACCCCAGCCCAGCTGCAGAGGTTGCAGAGAACCTGTGCAAGGGGAAGGAGGGGCCATGCTGTGGGCAGGAAAATGGGGCCAGGACAAGATCCCACCGCGTCTCCCTTCTTCCCCAAGCCTTCAGTACCCACTCGTCCCCTAGCTACTGTATCTGGAGAACCTCCAGACACACAGCCTGACGCTCCCCGACGGGCTCAGCGTACACTGCCCTCTCCCCAAGGAGGCTGAAGGGACCCCAGAGGGCACAGGAGCTGGGCTCACACTCAGCTAATGAGCCCTGGGCAGGCTGGAGGCCTGAGTGGAAATCCAAGAACTTCAGGGACATTCTGGAAGACAACTCCAGGGACTCTGCCAAAGCTACCTAACAGTGCCAGTCCAAGTGACCCAGTTGGCTGCTAGATCCCCAAAGCCACCATCAGCAAGACATTACCTAAGTGGCAACCCAAGGGCAGGCTACCACCTGGCCTCAGTAAGCTGGGATGGACTTTATTCTTATGTAGATTTTGACGTGCCAAAGGACCCAGCACTTGCCTCTGCTCTAAAGCCAGGCATTCAACTGACCTCAAAGCCCCCAGGTCCCCACACAGGGACAGGACCACAGAAAGCAAAGTGGCTGTACTTGACGGGGTTGCTCAATTTGAAGTCTTTCTCACATGCCCGGAGTTCAAACCACTTCCTCTCCTGTTTGACGCAGCTTCACAGCAAGGCGGGGAAAAGGGAAGCGCATCTCCCCTGACCCCCAGGAACAAGGAACTTCAAAACAGGGTTCCGTAAAGGCCCCTCCCACCCATTTCCCACTCAGACCCACATCTTAAAGGCATGAGGGGGCTTGCCCAACGCCAGCCACCCAGCAGCAAAATCTGAACCAGCCGGTTTCTGCCAAGGCCTCAATTGCTAATGACTCATCACCACCGAGACCAGGGTAGGCCGACCCTGGCCTGGACCTGCTACATCCCCTCTTCGAGAGATGACGCCTTGCTGCCACTCAAGGCAAACTGCTGCCTTCCCTGGGTGAGACAGAGGGGCAGGCAGATGTTTTATTCACACCGCCATCTGCAAGGTGCTCACAAGCACTGGAAACAGGATTAACCCTGTCTCCCCCACCCACTGGGTCCACCTGACTGCACCAGGCTGCTTCCTGCTGTGGAAGGCCATGCTCAGAGGGGACGGGGAGCTGGGCCACAGCGACACACCAAGTCCAGAGTGCCCAGCCTGCTTTATTATCTGCCGGAAACCAGAACCCCTCCAGCCCGCACGGGGGCCTAATCCTCCTCCTCGTCGTCGCCAGCACCTGCCCCGCCCTGGCCCTTCTTGGCGTTCTTCCTCTTCACACGGCCCGGGCGGCCGCCCCCGTAGGGAGAGCGGAGGGAGAAGTCGATGTGCTTCTGGGAGTCCAGGCGGACGATGAAGGACGGGATGTTCACCACCTGCTTGCGGACCCTGAAGGGGGAGAGCGGCCGCACTGACACAAGCTGAAGGATGCTCCTGACCTGGTGCCCTGGGTCTGGCAGGCCTCGGGGCATCTGAGCTTCCCACCTGCTCCAGAGGGCAGAGACCCAGGAGCCCATGAGCCACCAAGCACATGAGGCGGCAGGGACTGACCCAGCCCGACATCTACACGCTGGGCCCTGCCTGGCCCTGCACAGCACCCTCACTGCCATCTCCCTGCTGGAGGCTGAACCTCGAGACCATGTCAGCCACTCAAGTCCCTGCCCGGGGACACAGTTGGTGAACAGCGGAGCCAGAAACACTGCGCACTGCCCCCAACCCCCCAGGTGCAAGCGCCAATGCAGCTCGGACTAGTTCCCCCTCACAGCCCTCGGCTTGGAGCGCCAACCTCAGCAGTGACCACAGCGGACGGGTGGAGTCCGCACGAGGTCTGGGCTGGACCTCCCGGCAGACAGCAGAGCCCAGCAGCTGGTGTAGGACCCGCCCCCACCCTCCAAGGGGGCGCCAGAGCTGTTACCTGTCCGGCTGCCCGCGGGCCTGCCAGAGCCTTCGCAAGGTGTACGGCCCGGGCCGCAGTGACCCTTGCGCTGGGCTGCGGGGCACGAGGCTGCCCTCACCTCCCCCACGGCCGGCTTGCGGGGGTCAAGCTGCACCCTCAGGGTGAACTCACACCTTTACCAGCTCCCTGGGCTGCGCACGAGACAGGGACAGCGGGCTCAGTGAAGGCCACCACCCCAGGGCCAGGCCCCGCCCGCGGTACCTGATGTGGCGCTGGCGGATGAGCACGCGGGCGTGGTGGATGGACTTGGCCAGGCCCAGCTTGAACACCTGCGTCTGCAGGCGCCTCTCCAGGAAGTCCTCGATCTTCAGGCCCAGGATGTAGTCCAGCTTCATCTTGCCCTCGTCCAGCACACCGATGCGGACAAGCCGCCGCAGCAGGGCGTTGCCTGGGGGTGGGGCACGGAAACAGCCACTGCGGCTCTGACCTCCAGACTCCTGGGGCTCACGCCCCAGCGTCACCTTTCAGGGGTTCCACATGGGGGCGGTAAAGCAGAAACAAGGAGAGAGAACTGACGCAGAGCGCGCAGCGGACCAGCAACCCTGACTCACACAGTCCTCCAAAGCCCCAAGGGCCGCTCACTGCAGCCACCACCCACCTGACCAGGGCAGCTCTGGAAAACCCTCTGGGCACTCTGGGCACCGCCAGCACGAGTCAAGTGCCCAGCGGCCTCCTGCCACCACCTGGCCCTCATCCATCCCAAGCCATGGCTCCTGCAGCTCCTCTGGGCTGTCCCTGGGACCCAGCCTGTGACCGCTGGGCACACCCCCTCACCACACAGTGTTCAGCTAATAACTCACCCTCTGACACTGCAGGAAAGCCCCAACGCTTTTCTACTTAAAAAGAATGGCTTTTACTCTTCATAAAACGGCTGTTGTCCTAATTATAGCAAAACAATGAAGCCACATTTACAGGGTCCTTCTGCTATTGCAGGGACAGCCCTCCCAGGAGAGCTGAAGGAATGCTGCCTGTGAAGACCCCGTCTCCTAGCAGGAAACTTTAAGTAGGGCTGCCACGTACCTTTCCCAGCATCCTAAAATACAGCCTTGATTTCTACGTTATTTTTAAAATACTCGACAGCAGACAACGATATTCAGATGCCAATACACAATTATGCCATGAAGAGAATGAAAACGTGTTCCATTTACTAGGAAACCATCTACATCCCCAAAAACAAACAGGTAACACCAGCCCCTCCATTTCTGGCTGGGCTGCATGAAGTACGAAACAACTCTTCAGCTGCGTGCTGGTAAGCTTTCCGCCTTCAACCAGAGCAGGCCCTGTACTGAACTACTCAGCCAACACCCCGACAAAATTAAGGCAACCAGGAAACAAACCAGTCAGCACCTCAGGGAGAAGCAGGCTGCTGTGGCACGAGGCAGGTATTAAAGTGCCTCGTTTCTGATAGGAAATCCTGGGAGACTCAGAGCATTTTCTTGCCACTCAGTCACGCAGGATGGGAATGGCTGGACGTGGACCGAGGTGGGGCTGAGGGCAGGACACCCGCAGAGGCTGGGCCCCAGCGCTCCCTCCTCCTTCCTGGCCCTGGCTACATGGCTTTGCTGAGGGCTACCTCCCCCTTGGCAAGTTTACTTGTGCCCTGAAAAACCTGAAATAACCCTCGGGGACCTGCGGCTCGTATTCCCACGCCTGTAGCGCCTAAGCGCAAACCTGTGGAAATTTCATTGTCCAGCTGTGTCCAGAAAGTCCTCCCGAAAACCGAGGCAGATGCGCCTCACCCCTCATGGGCCATGAGACGTAACTCCCTCACACCAGCGTCCGGGGAGAGGTGTTCCAGACCTTGCAGGAGTTTCTCAAAGGCATCCAATACCTAGCCAAAAGAAAACATCCAAAACCTGCAGGTGTGAGACAAACTACGTAATAAACTGAGGCGTAAACAAGTTCCATGACTTTGCAAACCTCCAACACAAGCGACCACTCTCACCTAAAAACACTCAGGCACAGGCAGCTCCCGCCTTATGTGCCTCTAAGACTAGGGAGGGAAAAAAAAAAAAAGCCTGCTAGAAACCCTGTAGGAAAACCAAGGAAAAAGCTATTTCCCCAAGGAAGCCTGGCCTCCTGATTCCCATCATCTCGCGCCTTTCCAATCTAAGCTCAAGCCAAAAGTAGTGTTTCCACATGAGGTGGCCAATTTCAGAGGCAACCAAACGTAAACCACGGAAACTTCTGAGACAACACATAGCTTATAACAATACACTTAGCAAAACCTTAGAAAATGTCCCCACTTTAGTACCACCCAAGTGGGTGCTACGGTGGTGGTATTACAATACTTACAATCTGACAAGTGCTACTGGAATTCCAGTATGCTGGGGTGTATGCAGCTCAGTGGTAGAGCCTGCTAAGCACACACAAGGCCCTACGTTCAATCCCTACTGTAGTGGGAGGCAGTGCACAGACCCATCCAAGTTAGTTAAGACTAACTTGTCATATGATTCACATTCTTTCCCATCATCCCTGCCTAAATGCTTTCCTCGGAGATATCAACATCTCTCCTGTTCAGATCATTGCTACCGATCCTTTAGTATTCCGGATCAACTTTTTGAATAAAGCCAGCAGATTCACACTGTCTCCTCTCTATCACCATCAAGACGTTCCAGAAACCTTACTGTATTCTCAGTACGAGCAACCAAAACGCAGTAAGAACTGTTTTGCCACATCGCATACACACACAGTCAGGTGTCCAAGCAAGATGAACACCACCGAGATTTAGACTTGGGTGAACTGAGAACTCATGGCGAGAAAAACCAAAGTGACACACATAAAATGCAGGGCAAGAATCTTGATCCAGATACTCTCTTCCCTCGTCGACGACCAAAATAACCCGAAAACAGCACAAGACAAAAAGGCCACTAAGTCAGGGCAACGCTGGATCTACTGTAGCTCAATGGCTGAGCGTGAGCTTGGCATGCACAAGGCTCTGGGTTCCACCTCCAACGAGCCCCACCTGCGCCCCGCCAAAATGAAACCAAAAAAAAAAAAAAAAAGAGAGAGAGAGAAAGAGAAAAGAAATCGCGCAGCCAACGGCCGCCTCCCCTGCCCCGGGGCGGCGCGGCCCCCAGCCCTCCGCGGAGGCCCCCACGCACCTTCGAACAGCCGCCGCGGGTCCTTCTCGTCCAGCGTCAGCAGCTCCCGGGCCGCCTTGCGGATCTTGGCCAGGGTGAACTTGACCCTCCAGACCTCGCGCTTGTTCCGCAGCCCATACTCGCCTGCACGGGAAGGACCGGCGAGGCTCAGGATCCGCAGCTTCCCCCGCGCCCCGAGCACGCGCTCCGCCTCCCCCGCACCCCCGGAACCGAAGCCCGGCCTCGGGTCACTCACCGATCAGCTTCAGCTCCTGGTCGAGGCGGGATTTCTCGAAGGGTCTCCGCGGGGTCACATAGGTTTTACGACAAACCCAGCTCCGGGCCACCGGCATGTCTGCTCAGCTGGCTTGTCTGCGCCTGCGCGGGAAAGGGGGCGGTCTCTAAACCAGGACCCCGAAGCGCATGTGCATTTCCACAATCTCGCTAGAACGTCTCAACGCTTGGGGCTCCATCTCGCGAGATCGCCCCAAATGCACTAAAACAAGTCTCGCCCCAGGAGCCGTACTGCGCTCCCGAGCACCCACCCTCCTCCCTTCGCCCCTCACTTCGTCAGCCTAGTCGCGAAAGCTCCGAGGCCCCACGAGCCCAAAAACCCGGACGAAGACGCCTCCCAGCACCACTCACCTACGCTGGAAACCCGGGATCAGAAAGAAGCACGCCGCCGCTGAGCCGCCTTCTTATAACGACGTCGCTGCCTCGTGACGTCACCACGCAAGGCTCACGTCTGCGCCAATCAGAACAGGCGTTGTTGGCGGACGGAAAAGCAGTGGAAAGGAGAGACTGGGCCAGAGCGGCGCTGGGTTGGATGACTGGGTCTGTGCCAGCTGCTGATCCCTGCACGCCTTTTGTTACCGGCTGAGCGAGACCGGCACCTTCTGGGGCAAACTCCTGCACTGACGGACGCACCGCAGAGCTGTTCCTTTTTGTTTCGGCCAAGACTTAAAGAAATTTGCAGAGACCCAGCGAAGGTCACCAAGCCACTCTGACTCGTTCTTTTACACAACTTAGAGCGAATTTAGCTCATTCTACAGTTCAACTAATCCAGAAATGTTCCTGTCCTCACGTGCTCTATGATCTTGACAGCATGCCCAGAAAGGTGTCTCCTCTTTCATTCTTGAATTATGACCTCTGACTGAGCATTCTCAGACCGCCCCTAAAGTGCTTTCCTGAATGAGTATGTATTGACTCCCTATATAAAATTCCCACGTTGCCATTCTGTCATCAGCATGTAACTCCGCATTGCCAACGCGCCAGCTGTGCAATCTGAGGTGTTCGGGGGCTCAACTCAGATGCAGCCAGAATAGTGACTTGACACGGCAGAAAAGAATAAACGCATCACAGAGCCCAGTTTATAGATGTATTTTCAAGAGGAAGTTTAGTGCAGTGGGAAGCAGTCTTAAGAGTCAGAAAGACCGAGTATATAGCCTATCCTGCCACTTACTACGTGGGGGACCTTGGACAAGAAGTTTCCCTTACTATTACTACTACCACTACTTCTTTTTGTTTGTTTTGTTTTCTTTTCTTTCTTCCTTTTGAGACAGGGTCATGCTTTGTAGATCAGGCTAGCCTTGAACTCATGATCCTCCTGCCTCCAGCTCCCTAATGCTGGGATTACAGGCATTTGACACCACTCCTGGCTTCCCCTCCTTTTTCTTATCTGATACATAGATGAAAGCACCCACACTTTCAGGATGATTGTAAGGATTCAAATAAAAAAAGTGACATTTAATCAACAAATTTATTGAGAACTGTTGGGACCAAAGCCCTGTAGAAAACAGAAATAAAACTCTAAAGAAGCTCACAGTTTGGCAATACATAACTACAAAACCAACACAGGCAGGAAGTGCCTTGAAACAAGAACCTGAAAAGGATGTGGTGCTCTGCGCTCTGGAACTGAACTAACTGCTGAGAGAGGCAAGAGAGCAGTGGCATCCACACCCAGCTGAGACGCTGAGATCCGCTGGTAACATCCCAGAAGGCTCTTCCTGCGCCTCGGCCACATCTCCGGGATCTCTGGCGCTCACTGCAGGCCGGACCACTGCAGGGAGGTGTAGACCACCTTACCATCCGGCTGAGGAGAGCAGAGCAGCAGGGTCTTTCGGACGCTGGTTCCCAGGCGGCCGGCGGAGACCAGGTCCTGGAGTGGGATGGGGTCCTCTGGCGCCCAGCACTGAGCGATGTAGTGGGCATGGAAACGGAGCGGGTCACCTGTGGGAGGGAGAGGGACTTGCAGCAACTCGCAACAGCAGGGGGCCCGGGAGACACTGGGCATCATTTTAGCATTTGCTGTGAATACCATGAAACACGCAGCGTCGGACCTAGCTATTCTGCTTCTAGGGATTTCTTCTTACAAGTATAGCGGCGGGCTGAGGTTTAGCTCAGTTGATAGAGCACTTGCCCTGTGTGCTCTGAGGTCGGGGTTCGGTCCCCAGCACTGCAAAACGGGAGAAGGACCTGGCAGCCCACTCTCGAAACAATCACCCATCAAAAACCCTATGAATAGTAGAGAAGTACTGACAGTGCCAGGCATGGCACAGTCTCGGGGAGTGTTTTGTTCTGTTGTACATAGGGTAGGTATGAGTCGGACCTGACTCAATAGCACCTAACAACAACAACAACAACAGTATATTGGCACTAACATATGCCTACAAAGGCAAGTGCTTTGTAATCACTCATAACTGCCAACAAACGGAAAGGATCAACCCATAGACTGGTTAAGTTCAGGGTACATCCATATGACCACATATTATACGACTATTAAAAAACTGGAGCTGAGTGTGGTGGCCAGGCGCTCAGGAGGCCTAGGTTGTGGATCACCAGCTCATGAGTGTGAGACCAGCTTGGGCAAGGCAGCTTGACCCCATCACAAAAGCATAAATACATTAAAATTAAAGAATAAAAGAATGTACCAAACAGGAAAATACTCAGTGGCTCCAAAAGGCTAAAAATACGAAAAGATTTTATAATAGGATGGAGTCATAAACAGATAAGAGGTCAACATCCTCAAAATTTTTCTAAAAAGACCCAGGCATGGCGCGGTGGCCCATGCCTGTCATCCCAGTATCTCGGGAGGCAGAGGCTGGAGGATCTCAGGTTTGAGATCAGAGGTAGCCTGTAGTGAAACCTCGTCTCAAGGTAAAAAGTCAAAAATAGACTAGGGGTGCAGCCCAGTGGTAGAGCACTTGCAAAAGTATGTGCGAGGTCCTGGGTTCAACCTCCAAATACCACAAAAAGTAAAAATAAAAAAGCCCGGCATGGTGGCATCCACTGGTAATCCCAGGTCCTTTGGTGGTTGAGGCAGGAGAACTGTAAATTCAAGGACTGTTGGGGATACATAGTGAGTTCAAGGCCAACCTGGGCAGCTCAGCAAGACTCTGTGTCAAAATAAAAACAGAAAAGTGCTGGGATATAGCACAGGAGTAGAGCACTTATCCAGTGCAGGTAAGGCCCTAGGTTCAATCTCCAATACTACAGAAGAAAGGAAGAAAAGAAGGAAGGAAGGAAGGCAAACATAATCCAAAAGGCGCCAGACAGTAAATCCTTTCAGTTTTGTGGGCCATGCTGCAAACACTTAGCTCTTCCAGTGTAGCATAAGTGCAGCCGTATCTATATGGAAGCAAAGGTGCAAGGATGCGTTTCGTAAAACTTTAGTTATAAAAGCAGCTGGGGGGCTGGATTTGACCTGAGGCCGCAGCCTGTCCCCAGGTTAGGTGATCTAAACAAGTAGGACAGGAATCTGAGTGAGGCACTGTACGGAGGGTAAATAAAGGGCAATGAAAACCTAAAGAGGGCAAGGCTATGTGATATCCCATCTGAGGGGCCTGTGGCTGCATCTCTAAAGAGGTCTAGCCTGGCAGCTGCTGCATGTCTACAGTGAGGTCTAGCCTGGCAGCTGGGTTTCCAGCAAGAACCGAGCCAGGCACCTCTCTGGTTACAGTACCTCAGCCAGGTGCAAAGGGAGTATCAGAATGCTTGAGTAGTTAACCCATAACTGCTTTCCTGGAGGCTTAGCAACTTTTTCTTCTTTCTTTTTTTTCAGTTCTTGGGGGTTTAACCCAGAGGCTAACACATACTTTGCAAGCCCTCTACCACTGGGATGCACCCACGGCTCCTTTTTTTATTTTTTATTTTATTTTATTTTTTATTTTTTTGCGGTACTGGGGGTTGAACCCAGGGCTTTCCACTTGCATACTCTGCAAGTGCTGGACCACTGAGCTGCGCCCCCAGCCCACTTTTTTTTACTTTTTGAGACAGGGTCTCGCTAAGTTACGCAAACTACCTCTGGTCTCGAACTTGTGATCCTCCTGCCTCCGCCTCCCCAGCCACTGGGATTACAGGTGTGCGCCCCCGTGCCCAGCGCTTCCTTTTTTTATTTTGAGACAGCGTCTCGCTAAGTTGCACAGGCTACTTCAGGCCTTGAATTTGTGCTCCTCCTGCCTCTGCCTCCCAAACTGCTGGGATTACGGACATGCCCTGCTGTGCCTGGCAGTTTTAGCAATTTTTTAACCTAAGGAAGATTTAGAAACAAGTATAGAAACATGCAAAAGATTCAGACTTTGGATGCTTTTATTTAGGGGACAAGGATTCTCTGATTGTTTAACATACTGAATACTCACTGTTTTAGAAATGATAACCCATTAAAATTATTAGGTCAACCTGTGGATCAGTTTAAATTTTAGGACTGAATGACTGACTTGAACTAGTGGCTTTTTGAGAGTCTCACTACGTTGTACACGCTACAGGTTGGTCTTGAACTCTTAGGTTGATATGATGCTCCTGTATTAGCTTTCTGGGTAGCTGGGACTGCAGGCACCATACCCAGTTAGAGCCACAATTTTTGAGGCTATTTAAATGACCTGCATGTAGCTGTATGTTGTTGTCAGGTGCCATCGAGTCAGTTTCCAACTCATAGCAACCCTATCTACAACAAACGAAACAGTATTGTGCTTCTCTGCTATTTGAAGGGTTTTCAGTGGCAGGTTGTTTTTTGGGAACGGGTTGCCAGGTCCTTCTCCCATGTACCTGCGTATCCATATAAAAATATAATTTTCTGCACACATTTTCTATGACCTGTCTTTTCTCTCTTTGGTTCTATTTTTTATACACATACACAGACCTACATCAATTTTTGATGACTAGTGCTTTTTTCCCTCTGACAGCTAATTGCTGTGTTTACTAACCTATTTATTAATCATTCTGTTTTCCAATTTTTCAGTTCCGTAAAGAATTCCGCAATTGATATCCCTGTGTGTTTTGTGCACATGCATAAGGGTCTCCAAGTGAGTCTTATCTAGACAACAGGAAGTGTTTACTGAGTTACTATACTGTCCTCCGAACGTGTGCGAGAGGTCCCAAGTGCTCCTGCGGGTTTTGGAGGCCACGGCACGGTGAGATGTAAAGAGAAAATGCAGAACATATTGAGACAGTGAGGAAGTGGGGAGCCCTGAGAGCCCCAACCCAGAACTCACCTGGATACACCAGGAAGTCACCTCCAAACTTGCCGGCGGCGCTGAGGAAGAAGCCTCGCTCCCACAGGTCCCTGTAGATGCTGTAGCGCAGTTCATGGGCGGGTCGGCCAGCGTGGGGCCAGTCTTTGGACTGGACACGCCAGTCCAGTGGCCTAGCCTTAACAGGTCGGGGCCTGGCTGTGGCCAGCTGGACAAGCAGGGCCGATCTGGACAAAGGAGCCACCCCATCTGAAGGCCCTGGTTGGGGAGAGGCGCCTGAGGGAGGTGCAGAAAACATCCTGGTGACTCCAGGCTGCAAGTTCTTCCCATGCTCAGTGAGACCCAGCCCAGAGTCCTAGACTCCTTCCCCTGGTCTCGGGACTCCAAATCCCACCCTTACCTACTCCCTCCTGCTCCCCAGAAGTTTGGCCAACGTGGTTCTCATTCCCTTCTGCAACCTGGCTGCCACTGGCCTCTTGGCTCCCGCCGGCTCCTGAATTCTCTTCCAGCTTCTGTTTCTTGGCAGCCTGGCCCTCTGCAATCTTCTCCTGGAGCTCCTGACGCCGGCTCTCACGGGCCTCGGCTGCTAACGTGCTCTGCTCCTGGAAATTCTGCTCTTGCTGGCGCTTGAAAGACTCCAGGGCCTGAGAAGTAAATGGAACCCAACGATCCAGCTTGCCGGCCTTTAGAAAGGCAGGAATCCTGCCTCCCTACACCCTCCCAGCCACATCTGTCCAAGAACAGGGGCTTCCACACCCTCCCACCTGCGGGGGGGGGAGTCCACGCAGTTCTTACCAGGCCATGGGGGCGGGGGTCCGGGCGCGGGGCGCTGACCAGGGTCACGGCGCCGATCTCGGCCAGGAGTCGCGCCTCCTCGGGCATGAGCAGCAGCGGGAGGCCCAGGCGCGAGTTCTGGCGGGGCCCGCGGGGCAGGGCGCCCACCGTGCGGCCCCCCACTCCCAGGCGCTCCCGCAGGGCCTGCACCGCCTCGGCGCCCCACACCAGCGAGCGGCCGTTCGCCACCTCCACCACCAGCATCCTCCTGCGGAGCAGAGACGCACGGTCACCCCAGCAGCCGCGGGGGCACCCCAGAGTCACACGCGCCCCCCAGCCAGCACTCGACCGGCGAAGCCCTGCCCCCGGGCCAGGAAGCGGGGCCACCGCGCCACCAGGGATCAGGCCCCGCCCTCCGCGATCCCGAAAGGCTGCGGGAAGGCTGGGCCGGGCCCTGACCCCCTTGTCTAGCCCCCAGGGCCCCGCCGGCGTTCAGCCCGCAGTCAGCGGCCCAACTGCGCCTCGCAGAGAAAGCTCCGCACGCGTGGCGCCACGCCCCACCCGAGGCAGACGCGCGCGCCCCACCCTCCCGCAGAGCCAGCGCCTTCCTTCGCGGGTGCGGTCCCAGGTCAGAACCTCCAGAGGCCTGGCGCTGCCGAAGCCACGCCCCCACCGGACGTTCGGAGCCTTGGTCACGCCCCTCGGGTATTGGTCTTGCCCCTCAAGCCTTGGCCACGCCCC
Source organism: Pedetes capensis (assembly GCA_007922755.1). NCBI lineage: Eukaryota > Metazoa > Chordata > Mammalia > Rodentia > Pedetidae > Pedetes > Pedetes capensis. Next base: position 96,117 of record VMDO01005512.1, on the reverse strand, counting down.
CTGGGAATACCACTGAGATCCCGCCTTCCGGCCTTGCTCGGGGTCAACTTTCGCAGCACGAAGCCCCGCGCCCTCGCCGCCCTGGTTGAGCAGGCCGATCATGCTGTCCTCGTCCGGGGGACCGAATCGGCGGCCCCGCCCCCTTCGCAAACCCTGGCAATCGGACATTCGGGTATCCCCGGCTCCAGAAAATTTGCAGCCCGCCTTCTCCCGGACCCAAGAAGTTCGGCGATCAGGACTTATCGTCTCTGGTCAATCCTGCAGCCCGCGGCACCGCCCGCTCCGGGCACAGGCGCTCCCCTGCAGGATGAAGCCCCGCCCCATGGCTGAACCCCACCATCCGAGGCCAGACCCCTGCGTACCTGCGTACCTGCTGCGCGCTCTCACCCCACTCGCGAGCGCTCGGCCGGGGTCCGAGCTTCTCTCCGACAGAACCCGCTGATCACCCCGTAAACACCAACTCCCAGTCGAGGCGGAGCCAGACCCTACGTAGCGCGCCTACGCTGCTTCCTCCGCCACCCCACCATGCCTCCAAGCTGCGCAACACTGGTCAGCCCGCCACCCCAGCGCAGGGGGACACCTGGGGCAGGGCCGCAGCGCACCTTCCTCCGCCGCGTGAGCGCTGCAACTTGGGCACGGAGGGCTCAATACACGGACTCCGTTCCCGGGCCCCCTGGAACCCGCCCCCTTCGGGCCGCCTTCGCCCCGCCCCTTTCTAAAGGCCCACCATGGCCCCCTCTTTCGTGTCGCCGGTGGCTTCGCCTTCCCCTTGACAAGGTTCGATGCTGGGCGAAGACGTTGGCTCTGCCTGCCATTAAACCAAGGTCCCGATTATCTCCAAAGAAAAACTGGAGCTGCAGGCCCCATCTGCCATCACAACAGCGACCTTAGGTACCCGAAGATCTCCGAAGGAAGCCGAAGCGCGTGGCCCCGCCCACCTCCGAACGGTCCCTGAAGCTCTCCACTTTCTCCGAAGAAAGCCGAAGCGTGTAGCCCCGCCTCCAAGGTGGGCGCTCAGGCTGCCGAGTGCGCACGAAGGAATCCGAAGTCTCCTTCCGAACCCCGAGTCCGAGGCCACGCCTCCTTTCCGGGGCCCATCTTGTTTCCTCGGGTGCCGAAGCTCCTGGCCCCGCCTCCCGCCGAGACCCAAGCCCCGCCCCTCACGTACTCCCAGCTCCTCGCCCTGGGCTGGGCAGGCCGATCGCGGCTGGGATCTGGCGGTGGACTGGTGCTGGCCACTCGGTCCCCGTGCAGGCCGAGCAGCCGCGCCCCCGGCCCCTGACCGCGCGGCCCCTCGAGGCCCCCGCTGGAGCGAGCGGCGCGGGGGCGGGCTGAGCCGAGCAGCCGTGGGCCGAGCCCCAGCATACGCAGGCTGGGGCTATTCGTCTGCCACCTGCTCAGCAGGCGGCTCAGGTGGGCCGGGCTGGGGGCACTCGGGGACCGGGAGGTGCCGCTGTGACCTGGTGGGTGGGCGGATTGCGGGGGCAGCGGCCGGAGCGTGGCCAGGCTGCGTGGCGCAACTGCCTGTGGCTCTGCCTGGGCTGGATCGGACCTGCGTGGGGCTGGGGCTGCCTGGGGGCCCTGGCGGTCGGGCGAGGTCGGCGCTGAGGGTGTAGGTAGCAGAGGGACCTGGAGTTCCGAAGGGGTGGAGGCTGCAGTCACGGGCTCCTCTGGGTGTTTGTGAAGGGGAAGGGCTGGAGGGGTCCAGGTTCGTGGGTGTTAGTAGAGGAAAGGGTAAGAGGTCTGGATTCCTGGCTTCGCAGAGGAGGGGTGTCTTGATGTCTCGGGGTGTTAAATGCGGTTGGGGGCCTAGCTCTGGTTTCTGCATTCTAAAAGAGGGTGGTGCTGGGGCCTGGGTTCCTGGGGACTGGAAGGAGGAGAGGACGCAGGTCTTGCTCCTGGGCTCTCAAAGGTAGGGGGTGGGGCAGAATCCTCCCTCCTGCAGGGATAAAGGGACTGGAAGCCGGACTCTGGGGTTCTCACGAGGAGCCCTCGCCCGTCCCTCCGCAGACCATGTCACCCGAAGAGTGGACGTATCTGGTGGTTCTTCTTATCTCCGTCCCCATTGGCTTCCTCTTTAAGAAAGCTGGTGAGTCAGGTTCCCTCCTCGGAAGAAAATAAGGAGGGGGAGGAGGAACTGCGGTTAGGGTCCCCCCGGAGGGTTCCAGGCTCATGCTGTCCCTTTTCCCTCGCAGGACCTGGGCTGAAGAGATGGGGGGCTGCGGCTGTGGGCCTGGGGCTCACGCTGTTCACCTGCGGCCCCCACACTTTGCATTCCCTGATCACCATCCTGGGCACCTGGGCGCTCATTCAGGCCCAGCCGTGGTGAGCACCGGGCGGAGGGAGGCGGGGGTGGTACCGAGGAGGAGGGAGCAGCGGATTTCCTCTTTGGGTCCCTCACAGATTCTGCCTCAGCCTGGGTGTCTCCCGCTTCTCTCTCATTTATTTCTCTGCCTCCTCCTGCCTCCTTCTGCACCCTGTCCCCATGTCTTGCCCCTGTCCTCCGTGTCCATGTCACGGCGGGCCCTGCCACCGTTCGTAATCATCCATAACCGCCCTGTGCCTGGAGCTCTGGATCTTGCTGGTGACCAAAACATGGAGGACCGAAAGGTCTTCTTCCAGCAGCTTCTCTTAAGCTCTCTTCATTCTGCCCTTGTCTGTGCCTGAGCCTCTTCCGCCCCTGCCTTCCATGCTCTCTGCCCCACCAAAAACATGGAGGACTGAAAGGTCTTCTTCCTGTGACTTCTCTTAGCCCCTCTTCATTCTGCCCTTGACTGTGCCTGAGCCTCTTCCGCCCCTGCCTCCCATGCTCTGCCCCACCCTCCACTCTCCCATTTTCTGTCTGAATGGGGACAGGTGGGAGAGGGTTTGTGGGTCGATGCTGGAGAGGGGGAGGCTGAGGCCGAGAGCCCTGGGCCCAGCCCAGTGACTCTGGCCTCTGCTCCAGCTCCTGTCACACCCTGGCTCTCGCCTGGACCTTCTCCTATCTCCTGTTCTTCCGAGCACTGGGCCTGCTGGGCCTGCCCACTCCCACGCCCTTCACCAATGCCGTCCAGCTGCTGTTGACACTGAAGGTCAGACTCTGGGATCCTGCTCCCTCCGACCTACCGGAAAGCCAGTTGGCCTCCCCCGCTGCACCCCCCAGCCCTTTCCTCGGGGGCGCGGGGGAGGGACTTTATCCCGGAAACCCTAGCATGGGCCCTCACCTCTCCCTGGGCACGGTTCACCTCTTGCATACTCCCGGGCAGGTGTTCACCTTTCCACTCGTTCTGGGGTAAGGAAATAGCCAAGAGCTGTCAGGAGGAGCCGTTTGGTACTTGGGCTGTGCTTTGTCCCCTGCGCCTTGCCAACATCTCTCCTTGAGCCCGGGGCAAGCCATTATGCAAAGGAGGAAAGCCAGGGAGAAGGTACCCAGCCGAGGCCCAAAGCTGCTCCTGCCAGCTCTGGCTTTTGGTCACTTAGGAAGATGGGTCAACGCGGACCCCCAGGCCTTACCCCAGGCCTCCAGAGTTGGGAGTTACTACCATGTTCTGAGGCCTGGGATTTAGCTCAGTTGGTAGAGCGCTGCGCTGCGGTGTCTGAGGTCCCAAGTTCAATTCCCAGCACCGCAAAAAATGGGAGAAGGGCCTGGCAATCCACTCCCAAGGCAATCCCGAAACAGCCATTGAAAACCCTATGAGGGTGGCTATGAGTCGGATACCGACTCGACGGCACCTAACAACAACAAAAACAACCATGTTCTGAGCTCCAGGGTCCTATCAGTGAACAGAACAGTCACACGCGGTTGAGAACTGGTCTCGCCAGCATTTCGTGTTCTTATCAGGAGCTCATGGGGCTGGTCAGGTGACATGGTTGAGCCTTTTGGGATAACGTACGGACCTGTGCATATCCAAGGGAAAGGGCTGAGTGCTCCAGACTGCCCGCCACATCCACTTTCCGCAGGAAGTGCAGGGTAGTGGCCACCAAGGACCTGTAGCCTGTGGCTGCAGGGAGAAGTTTGGACTTCCTCCTATGGGGGACCAAGATCCTCTGGAAGAAGATTTTTGCTTGGCTGTGCTAAGAGGGAAGGCAGTCCATTTTGTGTGCTCAAAGACAAGTCACCCTGCCATGCCTGCTGCTGCCCACCTGGAGTCCCGATATGTGAGAGGTAGATTAGGAGGAGGATCACAGGTTCAAGGCCAGCCTGGGCTGCACAGTGGGACCCAGTGTCACCCAAAGTGATAACAATAGTTCGTCCTTGATGCTGAGAGGAGAATGGAAGTGGAGCAGGCAAGACGGGAGGAGCTGGGGTCCCTTAAAGTCCAGGTGAATGGAGATGGTGGTTCAATAAGCGCTTTTGACTGATGGCTCAGGTTCCTCGGAGGAGATGCAGCTCTGAGGGTAATTTAACGGGTGTTTATTGGTAGAAGTGTGGGCAGGCTGGAGGGAAGAACAAACGGATGTGCAGGAACCCTGGATCAGAAGCAGGTGACGGTGTCGACTCTGAGCACAGGGTAGGGGAGCACAGGAAAAGATTTGTCAGAGGCACCCCTAGAACTCTCTCCAAAGTCGCCACCTCACGGGGGTAGAAGAGCCCTGGCCTCACTCTCCTGTCTCCTGCTGCTCTCCCTGTCCCCTGAACCCAGCTGGAAGCCAGAAGACCCACCTGTTGCAAAAGATTGCACTCTGACTGTGGGTGGAGAGGGTAGAGCGTCAATCAGGAGGGGAAACAGGACATCCCCAGAGCCTCAAAAGAGGCAGAAAGGCGGCAACGGACTCCAGAAACAGGAGGGATGGGGTCTGGGGATGGAGGACGTTGCCAGCCTGTGCAGCGGATAGGATGAGGGAGACCTTTCACTGAAGGAAGAGACTATAGGCAGATCCACCTTGGGGAATAGGTAGTACTGGGCTCCATTTTGGAGGTGTCAAATCGGCCATCCCCAGGAGACGGCCAGGTACAAATGGCAGCAGGCACCTTGCTGGATAGGTCTTGTGCTCCGGGGAAAGTCCAGGCTGAGGGTAGAGTTGGGGTGATATTTGCATGTGGACTTGATCTAAAAGAACAGGATTGCATGAAGCACAGAGGGTACAGAAAGAAAAGAGGAGACTGAGCCCTGGGGGTGACGGCCAGCTGGAGACACCTGCCACCCCTCTGGCTGCCACCTCTCAGCCCCACCTGCAGACTCCCAGCCTGCCTTGCTGCTGAGACTGCTGGTATAAGGGAGACGGGGGTGAGGCCCGCCCAGGGCCTGACCGGGCCCCACCTGCCCCCTTCCCCCAGCTGGTGAGTCTGGCCAGTGAAGTCCAGGACCTGTACCTGGCCCAGAGGAAGGAGATGGCCTCAGGTTTCAGCAAGGGGCCCACCCTGGGGCTGCTGCCCGAAGTCCCCTCGCTGATGGAGACACTGAGCTACAGCTACTGCTACGTGGGCATCATGACAGGTGAGAGGGTGCGGCTGTCTGCCCCTGCTGCTTGGTCCCACCGCCCCACTCTGCACCCAGGGTTCGATGGCTGTTCTGTAATCCCACCCTGCCTCACGCTACCTCCCTCCTAGCATCGCCGACCTGTGCTGGGCATGTGGGACTCTACTGTGGGGCTGGGGCTCCCCCAGTAGACGCTGGCTGTTCTCAGCTGAAGCATGGCTTATTTTTCTCCCCCTGGGCTACCGGGAGTCAAAAGGAGACTTGAAGTCGATAGGTCTGTGTCAGCCCGATGATTCTGCCCCGCAGGGAGCAAAGCTTCACTGCAGAGGATCCATTTTCAGTCTCAGAGAGTAGTTTTCATGAGGGTTTACCTTGTAGTAGGTTCTCTTTTCTTTACTTTTTGGTTTTTTGAGACAGGGTCTTCCTGGGTAGCCCAGGCTAGCCTCAAACCCTGATCCTGCCCCTGTCTTCTGAGCGCTGGGATTACAGGCATGCGCCACCGTGCTCAGCCAGGTTTCCTTTTTATCATAGCTTTGTTGTTATTGAGTGTTGTTGTGTGGTGCTGTTGAGTCAGATGCAACTCACAGGAACCCGAAATACAACAGAACGAAACACTCGCCAGCACTATGCCGTGCACACAATCTTTTTATGTTTGAGCCCAGTGTTGTAGCCACTATGTTTCTTCTCACTTTGCATCATGCCACATCAGCCAATGGAGGTCCCGGGCGCTTTACTCCATTCCCATCATTAAGGCCACCTCTACTATGAGGAGACAACTCTTCCACAGTCATCTTTTGAATGCCTTCTAGCCTGGGAGGCTCATTTTCCAGCACACTTATTTGACCGTAATTCTTTGCTATTCATAGTGTTTTCAATGGCTGATTGTTTCTGGAGTGGGCTGCCAGGTCCTTCTCCCAAGCCTGTCTTAGTCTGGAAGCTTAGCTGAAACCTGTCCACCATGGGTGGCTCCGCTGGTATTTGAGACACCAGTGGCATAGCTTTCAGCATCACAGCACAATGCAAGGCACCCCCTCCCCCCAGCACGAGAAGCTGACAGACATGAGGGGATAGCAGCTAGGGGGCTGTTGTTCACACATTCACCATTTAAAGTGTACAACTCACTGGCTTTTAGAATATACACAGAGATGGGCAGGTATCACCTGGCTTCCTTTGTAGGTTTTTTGCAGAACATTTCTATCTTCCCAAAAAGAAATACTTACTCGTTTTTTTTTTGTTTGTTTGTTTGTTTTTTTGGGGGGGTTGTATTTTGTTTTTTGTTGTTGTTGTTTTTGTTTGTTTGCAATACTTGGGAGCTGAACCCAGGGTCTCGCACATAATTTGCAAGGGCGATACTGTGAGGCTGCACCCCCAGCACTTCTGAAATTTTGTGTCAGAGTGTCACCAAGTTACGCAGGCTGCCTCTGGCCTCAAACCTGGGATCCTCCTGCCCGTGCCTCCCAAGTCGCCGAGATTACAGGTGTGCGCCGCTGTGCCCAGCGCAATGCCTTCTCTTTAGTCATCTTCCTCAAGCCGCCCTCCTTCCCTGCAAAGCACTGATGGATCTCTGTCCCTCTGGATGTGCCTGTTGTCAACATTTCTTGTAAATGGAAGCTTCTGCACTTGAGCTCTTGTGAAGAAGAGGTTTCAACACCTGTCCTTTCCGTCCATCCCCACTGCCTGTTGGCCACCCCCTATCATATTGCAGGGTCCACAACTATGTCCCCTGAGGACAAAGGACTACTGTCTAGTCCCCTGAGGACAAATCCCCATCTTCCACCTGCCAGGCCTGGGGACCGCCTGGCTCCCTCCTCTCCAGCCCTGCTCAGCTGCTGTGACTCATGCACACTGAGATTGCCCCAACTTCAGATCTTATCTGCCTGTCCCTGACTCTCAGTCACGCTCATCCTCCGGGGCTTTGTGTCTTCTGTCTGTCCCTTTCTTTCTTTCTGAGTTCTTTGTCCCCATCTCTCTGGGTCTCAGTCCCCTCTCTCTGTGGTCTGCACCTCTTTCCTCCTCTTTCTCTCCCCCTCCTCCTCCTCCTCTTCTCCTCCTTCTTCTTCTTCCTCCTCTTCCTTATTCTATTTCCTCCTCCTCCTCTTCCTCCTCTTCCTCCTCCTGTCTCCCTAGCAGGGGACTCTTCCCCCCCCACCTCCTCCTCCTCCTCCAGACCTCAGCCCCGCTCCCCTCCCCAGTCCTCCCCAGCGGCTGACCACCTGCCCCTTCCCGCCCCTACAGGCCCCTTCTTCCGCTACCGCACGTACCTGGATTGGCTGGAGCAGCCGTTCCCCGAGGCCGTGCCCAGCCTGCGGCCCCTGCTGCGGCGCGCCTGGCCGGCGCCACTGTTCGGCCTGCTCTTCCTGCTGTCCTCGCATCTCTTCCCGCTGGAGGCCGTGCGCGAGGACGCCTTCTACGCCCGCCCGCTGCCCGCCCGCCTCTTCTACATGATCCCGGTCTTCTTCGCCTTCCGCATGCGCTTCTACGTGGCCTGGATTGCCGCCGAGTGCGGCTGCATTGCCGCGGGCTTCGGGGCCTACCCCGTGGCCGCCAAAGCCCGGTCCGGCGGCGGCCCCACCCTCCAATGCCCACCCCCAAGCAGGTCAGGCGGCGGGAGGGAGCCTTCCCAAGACCCAGCAGGCCCCACTACCCAGGGCTGGCTCTGCCCCTAGCAGGGAGGAGAGCGGGGAGCAGGGGGACCAGGCCAGCACGTGTGGCGACCACCGCCTGCCTGCCCTGGGCTGTGGGGATGCTGCCCCTGTGGTACCCACGACCACCCCTTGTTGCTAGCGCCTGGCATCCTCCTTGTGGCGAGCTGCCCTCTGTTGCTAGGGAAAAAGAAGATGGTATCCTAGCAACACGCCTCCTCTGTGTTGCCAAGGAGGTGTCACCCGAGAACCATGGCCTTCCTGGTTCGCGGAGATGCCATCCTTTGGTAGTGATGGGTCCTCCTGCACCACTAGGGAGGTTCCCTAGTGAATTTAGTTCCCCCTTCTTGCCAGAAGTCTTGCTCCTTTGTGGCTACAACACCTGCCCCCCTTTGAACCGCCCCTGTGTTACTGGGAGCCAGCACCGTGCCCTGTGGACTGGCATAGTGGCGCTCAGTCGCCCTCTGTTGCTAAGGAAATAGCATCGCTGAATGCTATCCATTCCCAGCAACCACAGGCAACCTTCCTCCTTCCTCTGCTCCTGAGGAAGCCATGCCTCCCCTTGGTAATTAAGGCTTTACCCCTGTTGCTAGGAACGCTACCCCCGTCCCTAGCGCCTCAGTTGCTAGGTAAGTCACACAGCCAGTAAGTATGAGGCTCTCTTGCTGCAGAGAAAACATGGCCTGTGTGTTGCTAGGGAAGTGGCGTTCCTAGCAACCACTAGTGGGCGGAGCCTCTTGCCACAATGTGTGGCAAGACTGCCACCTAGGGCCTGGGCATGAGCAACCTTCCCCTGTAAATTATAAACCTCTACATGCTAGGGTTATGCCGTCCCCTAGCAGTCACAAACTGCCATCTTTTTAGGGGGAGGTGTGTCCCCCTCATGGATTTATGACCACTGCCCTAGTAACCATGGGCGGGCCTCCTGCTGCTAGAGAAGACGTTGGTCTGAAAAGTCAGGTTGAAGTAGAAGGCTTGACTAACCTGCTCAGCCCGGCTTCTAATGGATGGTTCCCTCCGTCCCATCACCAGAAACCCCTGAGGGTTCAGGTGGGCCCAGCACGTTCTCCAGTGCTGGGGATGCTGGCATACTGATCTGAAATCCACTGTATTTCCAGAGGTGACGCTTCCCAAATCATCCCAGGGATCCACAAAGGGCCCTTTGTGGAAGCTTTTGTAACTAGGCTAGGCCTTGCCACTAAGGAATGCCTTTTCCAAAGCGACAGAGATCTTTGAGAGTCTCGAGGCGTAGAGCATCTCCCTAGCAGCCATGACCCACCTTGGTAGAGAGGGTACCTCCCCAGCAGCCGCTCTGTCCCGCAGTTTAACAGAGACCATCCTTGGAGCGGGCTGGGATTTAGCTCAGTTGGTAGAGCGCTGCGCTGCAGTCTCTGAGGTCCCGAGTTCGATTCCCAGCACCGCAAAATGGGAGAAGGACGTGGCAACCCACTCCCAAGGCAATCCCGAAACAGCCATTGAAAACCCTATGAGGGTCGCTATGAGTCGGATACCGACTCGACGACACCTAACAACAACTAAATCCTTGGAGCATCGCAGAATATACTGAGCGTGGTTGCTACAGGACTTCAGAGTTTAGGAACCAATGCCCCCTAAGGCTTACTGAGGGACCCTGCAGGTCCCCAGGTTACCACAAGGAGAACCCTGCTCTTAGTGAACTTTGCCCCACCTGCTCATCTCCCGCAAAGGCTCTCTCTGGCTCCCCTGTGGCCTAGCAAGTCTGCCGGCCAGAGACAAATCTGCTGCCTGGCCAGTATCCCCTCCTTAGCTTCAGGGCTGGGACAGGAGCAGGCCTCGGGAGGAGCCTGGCTGAGTCGCATGTCTTCCTACCCTCATCCTCCACCCCCCAGTCCGGAGCAGGCGGCCTCCCTGGAGTACGACTATGAGACCATCCGCAACATCGACTGCTACGGCACGGACTTCTGCGTGCGGGTGCGGGATGGCATGCGGTACTGGAACATGACCGTGCAGTGGTGGCTGGCTCAGTACATCTACAAGAGCGCACCTGCCCGCTCCTACGTCTTGAGGTGAGGGAGGCCCGCCTTTCGCCCGGGACTGCGCAGAACTCCATCTCCCGGCAGGCACTGTGGCAGCCCATCGCATCCCTGGCCTGGCTCCTGCCTCTGAGTACCATGGGCGTCGTAGTTTCTCGGGCATGCGCTGGGGTAACTCTTTCTGCCTCTCCGGGTCTAAAGTCAGCCTCTCTCAAAAGAGGCCGTGCACTGTGTTCTATGGACTCTCGCGAGACTTTGCAGAACTTGGCGCTGCGAGTCGCTGACAAACTCTGGGAAGTTAGTTGACCGCTCCATTTTCGCGGCTAATAAACGGGGTTAACCTGGCGGATAAGTGGATAGGAGGATTTAGGGAGATAAAGTGTTGAAATGTAATTATAATGTGAGGCCTGACAAGCGAGTGCTCACTGTATAAGAACTTTTTTGTCGCTGCTGTGTTTTGTTTCGTTGCAGTACTGGGCGGTTGAACACAAGGTCTGGCACATGCTAAGCAAGTGCTTTACCACTGGGCTGCACCTCTAAACCCTTTTTTAATATTTATTTTATTTTGAGACAGGGTCTCACTAAGTTACACAGGTTGCCTCTGGCCTCAGAATTGCCAACCTCCTTTCCCTGCCTCTCCAGTCTCTGGGAGTAGAAGTGTGCGCCACTGTGGGCATCTATTGGGTGGAGGCCAGGGGAGCCTCTAAACTTCCTGCAGTGCTCAGGAGTCCACCCTTTTGTTTACATCACACCCCTGCAGAAGGGGCAGTTGGCATTATTCTGTCATTAGGGTATTTTTGACAAGCCCACAGGCAGGAAAGAATCCAAGGGCACATTCCTGGCACTGGGGAGGCCAGTTGGAGGCTGAGGTGGACAATGATTTGTGTCCTCCTTAATGGGGAGCGCACAGTTTGCATCTGTGGGCCTGAGGGTCAGGAAATTAGGTTTCTGGTTCCATAAAAGAGGAGACCAGCTGGGCATCATGGTGCATGCCTATAGTCCTAGCAACTTGGAAGACAGAGGCAGGAGGATCACAAGTTTGAGGCTAAACTTGTGATGGGCAACTTAGCGAGACCCTGCCTCAAGATAAAAAGAATTAAAAGGGAGGGCTGGAGGTACAGCTTAGTGGTAGAGCACTTGCAGAGTATGGGTGGTGACCTGGGTTCTGCCCACCCGTCCTGCAAAATAAATAAAATTAAATAAATAAAAATAAGAAGAAGAAGAAGAAGAAATCAAACCTTTGGGTCTGCAAAAGGAGGAAGGGACCGTGGCGGGAGACTTCCCAGGCTTAATGAGTCAGGAATTACAGTCCTGGACCCCTAAGACCAGAAGAGGATGGGATCTGGTTGCAGGGTCCTGAGAGAAAGGAGCGGCAGGAAGTGGTAACTGGGTTCCCAGAAAGACAAGAGACCCCTGAGTCATGAGCAAAGAACAGAAACAAGCTGCCCTTGTCCTGGCTTGCGTGCTTGCTTGCTTTTTCCTTCCTTCTCTTTTCCCTTTTTCTTTCCTTCTCTTTCCTTTCCTTTTCTTTCCCTTTTTTTTTTTTTTTTCCCCTGTTACTAGAAGTTTGAGTCCAGGGCCTCACTCATGCTTTGCAAGCACTGTACCACCGAGCTGCACACCCAGCCCATTTTTCATTTCTTATTTTTGATACAGGGTCTTGCTAAGTTGCACAGGCTGCCTGTGGCCTCAAACCCTTGATCCTCCTGCCTCTGCCTCCAGAGTTGCTGTGATTACAGGTATGCACCACCATGCCTGGCTTTTTCTTTTCCTTTTCTCCCCCTCCTCCCAGTACTGGGTACTTTGCCCAAGGCCTTGCTCATGCTAGACAAGGGCACTACCACTGAGCTACACCCCAACCTGAGATCCTGGCTTCTTAAAGGAAGGCAGGGTGGTGGCTGAGGACACCTGTTTCCCCAGAGAGGTGGGGACCATTGCTTTCCTGGGTCTCAGAGACCCAAGATGGCTCTAGGCCTTGATAGGAGAGACACAGAACTCCTAGACCCAGTCTGGGACATCCGGGTTTCCTGGGGCTGGGCAGTGTCCTTCGGGCATGGGCGTGCACCAGGGCCCCCTGGGGACTTGGCACAGGAAAGAGATCCTTTGCTCCTCATGCCCGGGGTGTCTGGGGGTGAACGTGCCCCGAGAGTTCGTATTTCCAAGAATATCTGTGTTATTGATGCCGGACTGGGGACCAAGCTTTGGGAACCACTGGGCTACATAAATGGCCTTCTTGGTCCTAAGGGAGGAAGAGCACAGAGCGGGAGACATTAGATCCTTGCAGAAGGAGAGGCCCTGGTTGGATTTGCTGGGGACAGTATAGGGGAACGGGGACTGCTGGGTCACAGAGGGTGACAGAAGCCATGTGTCCTGAGCCTTTAGGAACTGTGGGGGACCCCTGAGCCAGAGGGAGGAGGCTGGGCTTTGACCCCTGGGTCTGAGGGAGGAGGTTGGGCCTGAACCCCTGGGTCTGAGGGAGGAGGCTGGGCCTGAACCCCTGGGTCTGAGGGAGGAGGCTGGGCCTGGAGCCCTGGGTCTGAGGGAGGAGGCTGGGCCTGGAGCCCTGGGTCTGAGGGAGGAGGCTGGGCCTGGAGCCCTGGGTCTGAGGGAGGAGGCTGGACCCAGGCCCCTGGATCTGAGGGAGGAGGCTGAGCCTGGACTCCTGGATCTGAGGGAGGAGGCTGGGCCTGGAACCCCAGGTATGAGGGAAAAGGGCTGGGGCCCGGGGCCTGGGTCTGAGGGAGGAGTATTTTGGGCAGTGGGGACTCAGGGCAGGGCCTCCTGTGTCCTGACTCCCCGCTCCCCACTTCAGGAGCGCCTGGACCATGCTGCTGAGCGCCTACTGGCACGGCCTGCACCCCGGCTACTACCTGAGCTTCCTGACCATCCCATTGTGCCTGGCCGCCGAGGGCCGCCTGGAGTCGGCCGTGCGGGGGCGGCTGAGCCCCACGGGCCAGCAGGCCTGGGACTGGGCACACTGGTTCCTGAAGATGCGGGCCTACGACTACATGTGCATGGGCTTCGTCCTCCTGTCCATGCAGAGCACGCTGCGGTACTGGGCCTCCGTCTACTTCTGTGTTCACGTGCTGGCCCTGGCCTGCCTGGGGCTGGGGCTGGCCCTGGGCGGAGGCGGCCCCCGCCGGCGGAAGACGGCAGCTCCGGCCACCAGCCTCGAGCAGGAGAAGCTGCAGGAGAAACTCCGAGAGGAGTGAGGCGCGCATGGCGCTCGCTCATGGGAATTCCGTGAACCAGGCGGCCTTCTCCTTGCCCAGCAGGAGCCCTTCATTCGGCCAGGAGCCTGGAGAGGATTCCCTCTGCCCAGCTAACCACCCTGCCTCTGACCCCAGCAAAGCTGGCGGGTCCCTCCCCAGGGTTCCCTCTGCTGCCTGACCTATCCTGTGCCCCCAGCATCTCACTTCCTCCTCTGAAATCAGGGTCTGGTCCACGCCTCGCTCCCTTTGTCCTGGTTCCAGCCTGCAGGTGTTCAGAGGGCTGCATGCGCGCGCGCGCACGCGCGCGTGTGTGTGTGTGTGTGTGTGTGTGTGTTAGGTACTTGGGGACTGAATCCAGGACCTCGCGCATACTTTGCAAGAGCTCTACCACTGAGATGCACCGCCCCCCCGCCCATTTTTTTCTTTTCACTTTGAGGCAGGGTCTCGCTGAGTTACGCAGGCTGCCTCTAGCCTCGAACTGGCGATCCTCCTGCCTCAGCCTCCTCGGTCGCTGGGATCACAGGTGTGCGCCACCGTGCCTGACTCAGACAGCTACGTTTCTCCCAGAACGCCAGGTCCGGGTATGGTGGTGACGTGGCTTCTTGGACAAACTCCCTCTTTGGATCTCCATTTTGGGGGCGGGGCTCAGGGGCGGGGCATGGGAGGCGCATCCTCGCTCCATTTTTATCTCATCAAGGCAGTATTGGAATTGGAAGGGAAACTCGACCCTCCCTTCCTAAGGGGGAAACGGAGGTGCAGGTGAGCCACCTGGAAAGGTGCTTTGCGGCTTCCGTCTGCACTGCCCAGGGGCCAGTGCAGACGCACTGCCCAAGGGCCGCACCTGCCACCTTCTTGTGATCCTTCGCCTGAGACGGGTCCGAATGTGTGCATCTTTCCCAATAAACTGTCACACAGGCATCTGTTTGTGAGCGTATCTGTGGGCGATGAGCTCATGGGGACACGTGAGCTGGCCAGTGCCTGTGGGATATGGTATTCTATGGCCCTCGCCCCAGGAAGGCCAGGGCACACCCAGGACTGCAGTTCCCAGGGGACCTTGCAAACCTGCAGGCCTCGATTTATGGGATGTGCCCTGAATTCTCTCCAAGCCACCTGCCGGCCAGGTGCTGCCCTACCCCAGGCTCCGCCCTTACCCAGGGCAGTCCCCGCCCCAGGGGGCCACTGGACACGGAAACACAGCTGCAGCCTGCGGCCATGGAAGAAAGCCCGGCCTGGAAACCGGGATCCTGGGGCCCCTCAGAAGGGTGGCCAGGCCCCAGGGAGACCAGAGGAGGTGGGAGCGCTTAGGGAATCCCGATGCAGCCGACGCTCAGGCCTGGGGGATCGGGGGAGGAGGAGAGGCGAGGGTGGGCGCCTGGGTCCTGACGGCAGAAGTGGAAAGGGTTTTCATTACTGGGAGAACTTGGGGGGGAACTTGGACTTGGACCTCTAGGTTACAGCAGGAGGAAATGTGGAGGCCCAGCCTCTTTCCTTAGAGACCAGAGGCTCAGGGGCTGGCACTCCGGTGTCTCAGACGTGGAAGAGGCCAGGGTCCCCAGCTCCTGAAGATTAAATGAAGTGAGCTTGCACTCCGTATTCTTAGGGTGTGAGGACCCTCGGGGGTCCCCGCTGGGTGCTTAAGGAGTGGAGTGTAGGAGTCTGGACTCCTGGGGCAGTGGAAGAAGGAGACTGGAGGAGTCTAAACTCCAGGGTGTGAGGGAGGAGGATGGGGCCTCGACCCCTCAGATCGGAGGGAGGAGGCTGGCGTCTGGACTCCCGGGTCTGAGGGAGGAGGGCAGGGCCTGGATCCAGGTCTTCCCTGTCCTCTGCTCTCCTGCCAGGCCAATCCCTGGCCTCTGTGCTGAACCAGCTCCCCAGCACCGCTACCCTACGTTACCGCGGCCCTGGGGTGCTGCCTTGGGGGACCCTGGAGGAGGAGGATGAAGATGGAGGAAGCAGTGTCCAGGCCTTTGCTGAAGCTGCCCAACGGGAGCTGCAGGATCAACCTGCTTCCAGGGAGCTGCCCTGGCCCATGCAGGCGCGGCGATCCCACTGGTGAGGCCCCACCCCCCCGCCATGGCGCCTGCCCTGGCCCGCACAGCGCAGCCTGGGTCCTCTGCCTCCCTCTAGAGAGTTCTGTGCTCACGCTGAACTGAACCCTGTGTCAGTATCACCATGCCAGCTTCAGTCTTCGCTTTCCTGTCTGTTCTTTCTTCCTTCTTTCTTTTCTCTTTCTTTTTTCTTTCTCTCTTTTCTCTCCTATTATTTTCTTCCTTTTATTCTTTCCTTCCTTCTTTCTTTTCTTTTCTCTTCTTTTCCCTCCCTCCCTCTCTTTCTTTCCTTCCTTCCTTCCCTTCTTTTCTTTTCCTTTTCTTTCTTTCCCTCTTTCTTTCATTTTTATTTTTTATCTTTGCAGTACTGGAGTTTGAACCCAGGACCTCGCATATGCTTTGCAAGCACTTGACCCCTGCGCTGCACGCAGACCATTTTTTATTTTTTTAGTGTGAGCCAGTGTCTCGCTAAATTACTCAGGCTGCTTCTGGCCTTGAACTCACGATCCTCCTGCCTCTGCTTCCTGGATTCCTGGGATTACAGGCATGGGCCGCAGCACTCAGCCTTTTTTTTTTTTTTTTTTTTTCTTAAGACAAGGTCTCAGTATGTCGCTGTAGCCCGGGCTGGCTTCCAAGTGTTATACCTCTTGCCTCAGCCTCCCCGAGCGCTGGGGTTACCGTTGTGGTCACCAGGCAGGGCTCTGCCTTTCTTCTTTTGTGCCAGGCTTCTTCTGCATAGGTTTGGCTTGTTTCTTTTTTTACTGCTTCAGAGTGCTGCTTCCATGTTGTAAAAATGGCGCACGATAATTTATTCAGTTATTTCTACCTATGCCAACCTGTCATTTTCTGACTTTGTTTCCCTTCCAGGAAAAGCCGAGCTACAGACCAGGTGGCCTATAGCTCTGGATCTAGGGCTGCCCACTGGGCCCGGCTGCTCCCCAGGTCCAAGGAAAAGCTAAAGGAAGGCGTGAGGACCCTGCAGCCTTGGGCGTGGACGCTGAAGAAGATCGGGGGTGGGGAGGGGTCTGAGGGACCCTTGGGTCTGAGGGAGGAGGGCTGGGGTTTGGACCCGTGGGTCTGAGGGAGGAGGGCTGGGGCCTGCAGAGGAGGTAGCTTCACTCACAGAGCCTTAGACCTAGGTGCTGCCCCCTGCAGGTCAGTTCGGCGCAGGCACCGAGTCCTACTTCTCTCTGGTCCGCTTCCTGCTGCTTCTGAACGTGGTGGCCTCAGTGGTTGAAGTCTGCATGAAGCTGCTACCCACGTGGCTGGAAGGGGCGCCCCCAGGCCCCCCTGGCCCCGACATCTCCTCACCCTGTGGCCCCTATGACCCCCGCCCCCAGCGCCTGGCCAGCTTCCCCACACAGCTTTTCAACCTGCTGTCTGGAGAGGTGGGTGCAGGGGGCCCCGGAGACCCCCCACCTATTGAGCCCTGGTGTCCCCCTCGACCTGCATCTGCGGCCCTGACTCTCGGACCTGATCCCCAGCCCCCTGATGCCCGCCTCTCCCCAGCGCTGCCTCTCCCTCCCTAGGGTTACCTGGAGTGGTCCCCTCTCTTCTATGGCTACTACCCACCCCGCCCGAACCTGGCAGTCTCCTACCTGTGTTCAGTCTTTGTCATCGGCTTCATCTGCCTCGTGCTCATCCTTCACCGGTCAGTGCCTCCCGCATCCTGAGCCCCTGGCAGGAGGGGCACCTGCCCTAGCAGGAGAAACCCCATCCCCTGAGAATCCTAAGCACCACCTCCCTCCACGTTAAAATCTGTTAAAAAGATACTTCCCAGATGGGGACGTGGCTCAGGGGTACAGCACTTGCCCAGCATGTGCAAGGTCCCAGGTTCGATCCCCAGTGCCACAAAAAAGAAAAAAACAGAGAGAGGGAACAAAAGCTGCTCCTCATGTCACGGCCATGGACACTGGGTGGCAGGTTTCCTTCCTTCCCTGGCTTAGCGTCTAGTGCAGAAGGTAAGACACTAAGCAAGCACACAGATCGCGTGTTTCCTGATGGGTAGCCAGGCTGTCTGGTAAACATGCGAGGATGATTCTTTCATGTTACAAATTTTTCTTAGGCCCTACTTTGTGCAACAGCCTGCAGCCGTAGCCCTGTGGCATCCAATCCTGTCAGATCTTGGAACCTAAGCAGGATCGGGCCTGGTTAGTCCTTGGATGAGAGACCGCCTGGGAGCACCAGGTGCTGTAGGCTTGGGAGACGGACCTGGCAACCCACTCCCAAAACACAATCAGCCACTGAAAACCCTATGAACAGCAGAGAAGCACTGACAATAGTGTTTCCCCTGTTGTACACAGGGTGGCTATGAGTTGGATACCGACTTGACGGCACCTAAGAACAACAACAATATGTGCAAACAATTGAGATCCTGGTAGTAAACAAAACAGACAGGAAAACAAACAAAGACAAAACCAAGTGTCTCATCCTGGTGGTGCTTACGCTGTGGCGGGTCTGGGGTGGCAGGGTGTAGAGGCAAGAAGCCAGTCAATTCCATGCGGTACTAGAAAACACATGGGGCCGTGGGCATGGAGGATCAATGGTGAGACCAGCAGGGCAACTGTATTGATAGATGGTCCAGACTCGCTGGCACTCAGGCAAGACTGAGGGATGCCCAAAGGAAGGGAGTGTGTTCAAGAAAGACACGAGGGACACAAAATGTGGGGTGTCCTCTAACTACTCGGCATTGTGCCATGGCCTGGGGGAGTCACCTGGAGGGTCCTCCTACCTTTGTACAGCTTACAGGCCAGGAGTTGAACTGCGGGACAGACCGCTAAGTAAATGAACAAAGCAAAAATTTGAGTTGGGGAGCAATGTTGTTGTCAGTTGCCGCTGAGTCGGTGTCCGACTCACAGCAACCCAACATACAACAGGTGAAACACTATGGTCAGCGCTTCTCTGCCATTCATGGCTTTCAGTGGCGGATTGTTTTTTGGGAGTGGGTTGCCAGGTCCTTCTCCCAGTGCATCACGTGGCAGCTGGCAAAATGCCGACGGTCTTGGAGTTCATGTTCCGTTTGTCCCATAAGAGGGGCGCCCCCACCCCCAATCATGACCATCCTCCCATGCACCCTGTTTCGCGGGTCTCTCTCCTCTCAGCTCCGTGTCGGGGCTGAAGCAGACACTGTTGGCCGAGTCGGGGGCTCTGACCAGCTACAGCCACCGGGTGTTCTCAGCCTGGGACTTCGGCCTCTGCGGGGAGGAACACGTGAAACTGCGTCAGCGCATCATTCTGTATGAGCTGCAGGTGCGCGTGGGGCCACTGAGATGAGGGGCGGGGTTTCTGGAGAGATGCTGAGGCGGAGCTTTCCTTTAAGGGGGCCAGTTTTGGGGTATTACCTAGCTGTTGTTAGTTGTATTACCTAGCTGTTGTTAGGCGCCATCAAGTCGGGTCCGACTCATAGCGACCCTCATAGGGTTTTCCATGTCTGACTGTTTCGGGAGTGGATTGCCATGTCCAGCTCCCTTTTTGGCGGTGCTGGAGATCGAACCCGGGTCCTCAGTGCAGAGCAGAGCTCCACCGACTGAGCTAAACCCCAGCATTACCTGGATAAAGGGAGGTTATGCTGGAGACGCCAAGAGCTCAAAGGGCGCAGAAAATGATACACTCCGGGAAGGGGCGTGGCCTAAGACGCTGGTACAGCGTGGGCAGGTGGGCGTGGCCACAGAGGGGTGGGGCGTGAAGAAGCCTTCCTGGAACTCCAAGCAAGAAGTTTACAGGAAGGGAGCAGGGAGGGGTGGTGCACGCCTGTCATCCCAGTGACTCGGGAGGCTGAGGCAGGAGGATCGCAGGTTCGAGACCAGAGGCAGTCTGCATAATTTGGCAAGACCCTGTCTCAAAAAATTTTTTAAAAAATGGACTGGGGGTGCAGCTAAGTAGTGCAGCACTTGCAAAGCATGCAAGAGCGAGGCCCTGGGTTCAACCCCCAGTACCGCAAACTTTACAGGGCGGGGACTCGCAGGGGTGGGGCCTGGGATTCTGGGCGGAGCCAAGGAGGAGTGGGGCTTGGGTGCAGGGCAGGGCTTGGACGGCCCTTGGTTGGCCCTGGATGGGTTGGAGCATGGACTGCATCAGCTCCTTTCGAGGAGGGGCTCAGGCCCCCCGACCAGACCTGGAGTGGCGGAGCCCAAGTGGACGCCCATCCTGGTCCCAGGTGGAGCTGGAGGAGGCCGGGGTCCGAAGCCGGGCAGCGGGGCGGACGATGGGCCAGCGGGCCAAGGTGTGGCTGGTGCGGCTGCTGCTCAACTTGCTGGTGGTGGCGCTCCTGGGGGCCGCCTTCTACGGGGTCTACTGGGCCATGGAGTACACGGTGGAGCTGCAGGTGCGGAGGGGTCCCCGCGTCCTGGAAGTCACATTCTCACGGGTGGAGGGCCGTGGGAGGGGCCTGGGGTCTGGGGTTCCCGGGATCGGAGACGGCAGGCACTGGGCCTTGAGGGTCCTGCGGGAAGACGGCAGGGAAGGACCCCACGCTCCCCTTCTGGCCCTCCCTCCCCGCCAGGAGTCGCCCTTGGTGCTGCGGGCGCCGCTGCTGAAGCTCCTGGTGGATTTTCTCCCGTCCATCTTCATCTCGGCCGTCAACTTCGTGCTGCCGCCCGTGTTCAAGCTCATCGCCCCGCTCGAGGGCTTCACCAGGAGCCGCCAGATCCTCCTCATCCTGCTCAGGTTCCCTCGCAGGGCAGGCTTGGGGCGCGGGGCGCAGGGCACGGGGACAGTCGGAGGGGGTCGTTGGCTCTGCAGATCAGACAGGAAAGTCCCGCGGGCCTGGGGATTCTGGATTCAAATCCTGACTCTCTCACCGGCCTCAATCTCTTCATCTGTGAAATGGGGCGGGGGCCATCGTGGGCGCGCACCACACGAGAAGGGGACCGGCTGGGGGTGGGCGCCGGGTCAGTGCGCGACCCCCGTCCGCCTCGCCTCCGCAGGACCGTGTTTCTGCGCCTCGCCTCCCTCGTGGTCCTGCTCTTCTCCCTCTGGAATCAGATCACATGCGGGGGCAACGCGGAGGCCGAGGAGTGCAAGCCCTGTGGGTACAATTACAAAGAACTTCCGGTGAGTGCCCTGCTGGGCGCGCCTGGCATTTCTGGGCCTGGAGGCCCTGCAGGGTGAGGCCCGAAACCCGGGGTCCCCGCAGGAAAGGAGGAGTTGGGTGGGTCCAGGCGCCTGACTTGCGAGGAAAGAGGAGCTTGGGCACTGGGCATGGGGTGGGTGCTTGGACGACCTGAAGACCCCCGAGAGAATGTACAGGTGGGGTTTAGCCATTTGGGGCCTCAGATGCCCTGGGCCTCTGGAGGTCTTACCTGCTCGCTCCTTGCTCCTGCATGCAGTGCTGGGAGACTCGGCTGGGTCAGGAGATGTACAAACTCCTGCTCTTTGATCTGCTCACCGGCCTGGTGGTCATGCTGCTCATCCAGTTCCCTCGGAAGTGAGAGCCGGCCCTGCTCCTCGTGGCCCCGCCCCCTGATAGAGCAGGCCCCGCCCCCAGGGCTTAGTTCTCCTCCCTTTTTGCCCACTCTTTTTCCCATCCCCGCCTCTGCTTCTCCCTGTCCTCGTCCTAGGTCTGCAGGCCTGACTACTAAATGCTATTTTGTTAGTTCCCTCCTGTTGTTGTTAGGTGCCCTGGAGTCCAGTACGACTCATAGCGAGCCTATGTACAACAGATCAAAATACTTCTCCATTCTGTGCCAGGCACATGATCTTATTTATGTTTAGACCCATTGTTGCAGACACTGTGTCAATCCATCTAGTGGAGGGTTTACCTTTTTTCATTGACCTGCCACTCTCCCAAACATGATGTCCTTCTCCAGGGATTGGTCTTTTCTGACTACATGTCCGAAATATGTAAGACACAGCCTGGCCATTCTTGCTTCCAAGGAGCACTCTGGTTGCACTTCTTCTAGGACAGATTTGTTGGTTCTTTTGGCAGTCCATGGTATATTCAATAGACGTCTCCAGCACCGTAATTCAAAAGCATCAATTCTTTTCCTATCTCCATTGTTCAATATCCAGCTTTCACAGCCATATGTGACTGAAAGTACCACAGCATGAGTCAGATGCACCTTCATCTTCAATGTGACATCTCTACTTTTCAACACTCTATAGAGATCTTTTGCCACAGCTTTTCCCAGAGCAATGCATCTTTTGATTTCTTAACTTCTACTCTGCCCCTTGCCTGCAGCCTTAGCCCTGTGGCATCCAATCTCAGAAGCTAAGCAGGGTGGGGCCTGGTTAGTACTTAGATGGGAGACCGCCTGGGAACACCAGGTGCTGTAGGCTTGGGAGATGGACCTGGCAACCCACTCCCAAAAATCAATCTGCCATCGAAAACCCTATAAACAGCAGAGAAGCACTGACAATAGTGTTTCACCTGTTGTACATAGGGTTGTTATGAGTCAGATACTGACTCGAGGGCACCCAACAACAACAAAAACCTACCCCTATTGCCTTGGTGGGGCTGGGATTTGGCTCAGTGGGTAGAGCACTGCGCTGCAGTCTCTGAGGTCCCGAGTTCAATTCCCAGCACCGCAAAAATGGGAGAAGGGCCTGGCAATCCACTCCCAAGGCAATCCCAAAACAGCCATTGAAAACCCTATGAGGGTCGCTATGAGTCCGATACTGACTCGATGGCACCTAACAACAACATAACAACATTGCCTTGGTACCTCTGGCCTGCTAGTCCCCAGGCCCCGCCCCCGGACACCCCTACCATATGATTTCAAAGGCCCCCGCCCCTCGATGCTCCATTTGGATTGGTGGGCGGGATGGAGGAGGGGGTGGGGAAACCCACCTGCTCCTCTCTGACATCCCGGCTCCGCCCCGCCCCTCAGGATATTCTGTGGCTTGTGTCCTGGGGCGCTGGGTCGCCTGGCAGGGACCCAGGAGTTCCAGGTGCCGGACGAGGTGCTGGGGCTCGTCTACGCGCAGACAGTGGTCTGGGTGGGGAGCTTTTTCTGCCCCTTGCTGCACCTGCTCAACATGGTCAAGTTCCTCCTGCTTTTCTACCTGAAGAGGGTAAGGAGCGAGGAAGGCCGTAAGGTCTGGGGAAGGAGGATGCTGGCGCCTCTGGCCAACAGGTCCTGAGGCAGGGGCGCGCTGGACGGCAGAGTCCTCGGTCAGGAGAAGGGGGTGCCCAAGGCCTCCCGAGTCCTCCATCCCAGCCGTGGGGGCTCAGATGGCCGTGTCCTGCCTGAGATGGGGGCACGGGGTCCTGAGGTGGAGGGGCGGGGGACTTGGGGCTCAGACCCCCTCTCCCGCGCCTCCCCCCCCCCAGCTGGTGCTCTTCTCCACCTGCTCCCCGGCCTCCCGCACCTTCCGGGCCTCTACGGCAAACTTCTTCTTCCCCCTGGTGCTTCTCCTGGGGATGGCCATCTCTGCTGTGGCCGTGCTCTACAGCATCTTCCTGTAAGTGTGGGAGGCCCCTGCCTCCCTCCCCCTATACCTGCATCCGGGTTCTGACTGCCCCACCTTGAGGCCAGCCTCTCTCTGCCTCCAGGATCCCCCCTTCCAAGTTGTGCGGCCCCTTCCGGGGGAAGTCATCCATCTGGGCCCAGATCCCCGAGTCCATTGAGAGCCTCCCTCAGACGGCCCAGAACTTTCTGCACTTTCTGGGGACCCAGGCTTTTGCTGTGCCTCTCCTGCTGATCTCCAGGTGAGGGAGCCCAGGCTTCTGAGTCGGACTTTGTGTGTGGTCTGGGCGGGGCAGGGGCTGTCACCTGGGTCAAAGAGAGGACAGGGCTGGGCGCCTGGACTCCTGGGTCTGAGGAGGCAGGCCGGGGCTTGGGCTTCTGGGTCTGAGAGAGGACAGACCGGGTGTCTGGAATCCTGGGTCTGATGAAGGAGGGGCCGGAAGGCTGGAATCCAGAGTCTGCAGGAGGGGGTGTTTTGAGGGTCCAGTCCCTGGTTTCTAAGGAGCCGTAAGTTGAAGGTAATCTAAGCCTTTTTCTGGAGTAGCTTCCATCCCTGTCTCCCCTAGTATCCTGATGGCATACACCGTGGCCCTGGCCAACTCCTACGGACGTCTCATCTCTGAGCTCAAACGCCAGATAGAGACGGTGAGCCAGGCCTGGGAAGGGGTCCTCGGGGACATGGAAAGGGCCATGGGAGAGAGACAGTGGGTCTCATCTCCACCTCTGCTCATCCCAGGAAGCACAGAACAAAGTCTTTCTGGCCCAGCGCGCTGTGGCGCTGAGCTCGACCAAAGGGGCTCTTTGACCAGCCTGGCTCAAGGGGAGATGACATCCTACTGTGAAGCCTCAGACGTAATCCCAGATCCTTCGGAAGCCTCCCTTATGTCAGCTATGAAGTGATGACGCCCTCCCGGCCCTGCGATCCGGAGGTTTTTCAAGGCCTGTGACACCACGTCCCCAACTCTCGACTGAACCCCTGAATTGTATCAATAAACACAGCTGGGGCTGCAGAGCGCTTTGAAACCAGCGTCCTGAAGTTGGGGACCGGCTCTGGCGGAGAACCCTCCAGTTCGATATATTGGCACGTGTCTGCGGGGGCGGTCAAGCCAGCCAATCGGCAGCCACTTCGGGCGGCGCCTGGGGCGGGGCCACATGTGACTGACTCAGAACGCCGATTTGAGCGGTCGCTAGGCGACAGCACACACCCGACGATCGGGATTGGCTGTGATGAAGGACACCCCAGCCAATCACCTCTTGCTACATATCCCCCCCTCCCCGAGAGGGCGTGGCAACGAGCTCACAGCCAATCCGTGGGCGAGACGGGAACAACAGGGCGGGAAGCACCCTCTCGCCAATCGGAAGTGCGAGCAGGCGGGCCAGACGGTCCGGGCAGTTAAGGCGCCATGAATATCTTGCCCAAGAAGAGCTGGCACGTCCGGAACAAGGACAATGTCGCCCGCGTGCGGCGGGACGAGGCCCGGGCCCGGGAGGAGGGGCAGGAGCGCGAGCGGAGAGCGCTGCTCGCCCAGCAGGAGGTAGGCCTGGGCCAGGTGGCGCCTCCGCGGCCGAGCGCGCCTGCAGGAACCGGAAGTGAGCGCTGCACAGGCGCAGCGGGCGCGCGCGTAACCGGGTGCCGGGCGGGGATAGCGTTCGTGGCGACGTTTTTTCCTGGCCCCGTGCGCCCACCCCCGCGGAGCCGCCTTCTGGCTCTGCCTAGTGTGGTTCAAGTTCCGAGCCCAGTGCAGGGTTTTGGTGGTGGCGGCGGGTGCCGTTGAATCGCAGCCGAGGCACAGCGACCCTTTGTACAACAGAGCGAAACCCTGCCGGGACGCTGTGCCCTGCACGCGATCTCTTTATGTTTGAGCCCAATGTTGTAGCCACTATGTTTCTTCTCATTTTGAGTCCTGCCACATCAGCAAAGAGAGATCCCAGGGCCTCTACTCCATCCCCGTCATTAAGGCCGACTCTACTTTGAGGGGGCAACTCTTCCCCCATCATTTCTTGAATGCTTTCCGGCCTGGGGGGGGGGGGCTCATTTTCCAGCACTATGTTTGACAGTGCTTCTCTACTATTCACAGGGTTTTCAATGGCTGATTGTTTGGGGAGTGAGCTGCCAGGTCCTTCTCCCTAGTCTGAGTCTGGAAGCTCAGCTGAAACCTGTCCACCATGGGTAGCCCTGCTGGTATCTGAGACACCAGGGGCGCAGCTTTCAGCATCCCAGACTCGGGCAAGCCCCCACAGCACAGCAAGCTGACAGACGTGGGTGCAGCACATAGTAGGTGTTGGATATTTGTTGAGTGAATAAATGAACCTGTGGACTAATCAAAGAAGATGATTACTTTTGGTTTTACACTACTGGGGGGGTTGAACCCAGGACCTCGCTAGGTAGTGCAGGCTGCCTCTGAAGCGGAACCTGTGATCCTTGTGCCTCAGCATCCGTGGGTGCTGAGACTACAGGCACACATAGCGCCTGGCAAATTGTGGTTAGTTTTTAAGTTTGCCTTTACAGCTTGTTTATTCAGCAGCTACTGTGTGCCCACTCCTTGCAGAGGGTGTGCTGGTGATTGAACCCAGGGCCTTACACCTGCTCCAACTGAGCCATGTCCCCAGCCCTGTAGCTGCTTGTATTGCATCGCTCTAGACCAGGAACTTTTCTGGTTTCCCCCAGAGAGCTCCCAGCTATCCTTGATGACCTGTGGTTTACTATGAGAATCCCCATTCCCCATGCCAGCCTAGGACAGAAGCCTCTTCTGGGTCCCAGTGCCCCACGATCCCTTTCTGTGGCCCTCAGCATGGTGGACCGCTGTGCTTTCTGCGGTCAGCACCAGCCTCACAGTTTGAGTCAGTTGTAGGCTCTGAATGTCCTGCGTATTACCGTTCCCTGCCCCCCGCCCCCAGGCCCGCACAGAATTCCTACGGAAGAAAGCCAGGCATGAGAACGCGCTGTCTGAGCTGGAAACGAGAGAGGCAGGAGCACCAAGCTCTGGCCCTGTGGACCTGTTTCGGGAGCTGCTGGAGGAAGGGAAAGGAGTGACCAGAGGCAACAAAGAGTACGAGGAAGAGAAGCGACAAGAGAAGGTAAGCTGGTCTTGCGCACATCAGAGGAGTCCTGGGTGGAGCAGGGAAGCAGGCCCTGTGGCCTTCTGCTGTGACCAACACTGAGACAGCAGCTGGAAGCTCGCGGTGGCTGTGGGCTCTCACAGGCCTCACTAGTGGATGCTGGGGCGCCCTGATGGCCAGCTGATGTCGAGTCTGTAGGAATATAAGCAGTCATAGGCTTCCTATTCACCTGTTTTGAGACAGGGTCTCACCATGTAGCCCAGGCTAGCCTGTAACTCACAGGGATCCTCCTGCCATGGCTGCCTGAGTGCTGGGATGACAGGCGTGTGCCATCATTCTTGACATTTAAGCCTTTTATTTTTTCCCATTATTTGGGGTTGAGCACAGGGCCTCACATGTACTTTTTGCAAGCGCTGCACCCCTGAGCTTCACCCCTGGCCCGTTTATTATTTTGAGACAGGATCTCACTTAAGTTATACGTGCCCTTGGACTGGTGATCCTCCTGCCTGTATGTCCTGACTGCTGGTGTCGCAGGTGTGTGCCACTGCACTGGCTGCCTTTAAGCCTTTCAAGACGTGCATCAGACCTTGTTACTCTCCTGCTGTTACCCTACCTCAGCCTCTTCTCTGCCTTGCTGCCTTTCTTTGGGCTTTTCTTCCAATCTTTCTAGAGCTGCCTGCCTTTGAACTCTGAGGTGGCTCTGCCCCGTGTCTTGTCCCAGAGCTGCTCCTTGCCACCCCTGCCACCGTCCTCCCCAGGGCAGGAGCTCAGCCTTTGTCCGTGGGGCCCCAGCACCTGGCATAGCTGATTCGGGATCAGCCTGTGGCTCCCAAGGACAAGCCCTGGGTTTTCCTGTTGCCCCAATCTCTTCCATTTTCTGGACCTCTCAGGAAAGGCAAGAGAAAGCCCTGGGCATCCTGACGTACCTGGGCCAGAGTGCAGCCGAGGCCCAGACTCAACCCCCTTGGTACCAGCTGCCCCCAGCGCGAGGGGGGCCCCCACCTGGCCCCAGCCCGGATGAGAAGATCAAGAGCCGCTTAGACCCCTTGCGGGAGATGCAGAAACATCTGGGGAAGAAAAGAAGGCACGACGGGGAGGAAGGGCATCCTGCCAGGAAGGAGAAGGAGGCGTCTGTCAAACACCGGCCCAAGGAGTAAGAGCGAAGGCACGGCTGGGAGCAGGTCGGCTGCAGGCCAGCCTGGGCACCACAGAAGCTCTGGCCGATGAAGGCAGGCAGGACAGAGAAGTGGTTCTCAATGTGTGGTCCTGGGACCCTGGGTCCTGGGAAACCTCAGGCAGTTCTGTTTCATGACATTGAGAAGCTGCCACTGCTGTGATGACTGATGCCCTGGATGCCAGTGTCCAGGATCTGTCTTCGTTTCTGTTTCACTATATGTTAATGGATAGAACCCACCTAAAGGTGTTTGAAATCCTCAATTCTTTTCGAGTGTGAAGGGGTCCTGAGCCCACAGTTTGAGAACCACTGGGTTAGAGAATACCAGCAGGTCTTGCCCCTAGGGTGCTAATCTGTGAGTGCGGAAGGGATCCCTGATCAGGGTCTCCCCTTTACCATGGAAGGGGAAGGTGAGGCTAGTGGGGCCAGGGGCACTGCTCAGCGTGCTTTTGTGGCTTGGAGGGGCATCTGGTCTGAGGCCCAGGGAGGCGTGGGCCCAGGCACTGGCTCATGGGCCCCCAGAACCTGGCAGCTCCCGCTAGCAGGCTTCAAGGGCTAAGGGTGCCGGTCAGTGGGGGCCGTGGTTCCAGGTGGCAGCTCCCTCAACATGCAGTTGGGGGCGGGCTGCCCAGTTCTCACTTTGCTCCCCTCCCAGCAGGAGCCCGTCCCTGGACCAGCTTCGGGCCGAGCGTTTGCGGCGCGAAGTGGCTGAGAGGGCCCGGGCAGAGGCCTTGCTGGCTCGCGTCCAAGGCCGGGCACCCCAGGAGGGTCAACCAGAAGAAGAAGAGATGGACGACCGGCGGCGGCGGTACAACTCCCAGTTCAACCCGCAGCTGGCCCGGCGCCCCCGCCGGCAGGACCTTGGGCCTGCTCACTGACTCGGGGCGGGGTACAGGAGAGGCTGCTATTGCCAGCCATCATATAAAACTATTTATTCATAAATATTTTCCAAAATGAAAATAGGTTTACCAAAAAATGTCCCTCGCTGGGGAGGGGAGGAGGGGCAGCCCTTGCCCCCGGGCCCCCAGGGTGGGGCTGAGAGGAAGACGGCACCTCCCAGCCCCCTCCCTGCTTCCTGGGGGAGAGGGTGCCCCATGGCCTGGGGCTGCCCCCAGTCTTCCAGGGCAGGGCCCTCACCTGGGCAGGGGGATCAGCATGCGGGGGAGGGGTCGGGTGGAGGGGCCGGTGTCACTGGAGGTCCCGGTCCTCCAGGTAGCGGTACTCAAAGGTGAAGCCTTCCTTCTTCCGCTGGCCCCACTTCTCGTAGTCAAAGTAGATGTAGGTGCCCTGGCCGGGGGAGAAGGCGGTCAGTGAGGGGCAGGGCCACCCGGGGTCTGGCCAGACCCACAGATCTGGCAGTTCTCAGGGCTGCGGAGGCACAGTGACAGCCGTGTGCGCCTGGGCTCCACTGCATGGGGAACATGTGCTGCCTGCTTTTGGGGAGGCTGCGCTGAGCGGGTCCTCCATCCCTGCATGTACGCAGTGTGCCCACTGCTCTGGTGGACCTGGGGCGGAGGCACAGCCACAGGCAGTGCGTGGCACCCGGGCCCACAGGACACTTCAGTCGCCGAGTCTGCAGGACAGTGCTGGGGCGGAACTTGAGTGACTGGGGCCCTGAGCTGGACCAGTGCAGAAGAGCAAACCCGGGAGGGCGGGCGGCCCTGGCCAGGGTCCCTAGTCAATGTGCGAAGCGCTCCAAAGAGGGAGCCCAAAAGGACCAGAGGTCCGAGGCGCAGGGACCCCTGGGCCGGCCTGTCATCCGAGAAGCGTTTGTGGTGGACCGCCATGGAACACAGCGATTGAACAACGTGGAAACAACGTGACACAGCTGTGACACAGCTGTGATGCTCGCGCGCGGGCAGCAGCCACCACCGGTACTTACATGCCATCAACTCATTTAATCCTTGTAACAACGGCACGAGGGGCTGGCACCCCCCACTTTTACAGATAGGAGACAGACAGGGTCAAGTGACTCGCCCAGGATCACCCCGATAGAGCTGGGCTCATACCCAGGGCGGCAGCTTCTGAGCGTGGTGCCGGGGCAGGGATTTCCCATTGCTAATTGTTGGAACGAGAGAAGGCCACCTAAACAACAGCCCCTCCGAGCATCGCTGGGCCCCTGTCGTGCCGGATCCCAGGACAGAGGAAGGGGCTGTCAGGTCCCCGTGCAGTGGAGCCCTGGGTCAGCCACATGCCAGCTAGAAAATCCCACACTGCCAAGTGAGGCACCAGTGCGCGTGTGCAGGCGTCTTTGGAAGGGCCATTTGGGTCAGACCTAGAGGCCTGGAAGATGGATGTGTGGCGACGCAGCCGGTCCTGGGCACCGCAACCAGCTGAGAGACCAGCATGCTCCGCTGGCAGAACGGAGCTGGCTGACGGGTGGTGTGAAGGAGAAAGGCCAGGGACGTGCTGGCTTGGGGACACTAGCCGCAGCCCAGCGGGACCAAGGTGGGCAGGGCCCTCACCTGCTCGAACTCGTCGGTGATGGTCTTGGGCTCCTCGTGCCTCTGGAACCACATCATGTACTTGGTGTGGAAGCGCCACGACTGCTTCTTCAGGGCCTTGGCTGCCAGGTACTGCGCCTTAGTTCCCTGCGGAGGAGGAGGGAT
Organism: Pedetes capensis; assembly: GCA_007922755.1. Classification (NCBI taxonomy): domain Eukaryota; kingdom Metazoa; phylum Chordata; class Mammalia; order Rodentia; family Pedetidae; genus Pedetes; species Pedetes capensis. The sequence continues at coordinate 66,552 of VMDO01005512.1, read as the reverse complement.
CAGAGCGTCCCGAACTAGGTAGGGGAGGGGCGGGGCAGGGCAGGGCAGGGGATCAGGGCAGGCCCCGCTGGGCCGACAGTCCACTGGGAGGCATCGCTGGGACGGGGAGCACACCACTGTTGGTCAGGAGGCAGACATGCTTTCAAAGCTTTGGGAAGGACGAGGAGCTAAGGGAAGTGCGAGCAGAGCCATTTGGACACTGCTTAGGTGGGGGTGGGGGTCACTGTGCCTTGCTGGCGCCAGGAGGTCTCCAGGGGAGGCCTGGGCACCGGCCGCAGAGCAGAGGGGCATCCTGGACCGGAGGGCCTGCCTGAGGAGAGCTGTGGGGCCCGGGGTCTCTCCTGTGGCCTGAGCAGTTCTAACGCTTCTGCGCTACACAGGGACTGGGGCAGGTTTGGTCTGGGGGGACCCAGGACTGGGACAGGGAGGGTGTGGTCCTGCTGGACGCAGAGGGGCACCCACCTCGCCCCTCTAGCCCGAAGGGGGACAGCGGCGGTGGCGGTGGCACCGGGGCCCTGCTGTACCTCCAGATAGTAGAAGATGAAGAAGAGCGTCTCGGTGGACAGGCGCTGGTAGAACTCCACGGTGTCCGAGTGCGGGGGAGGCATCTGGTGGTGGTAGGGGGGTGTCGGGCAGGGGTTCCGGGGGAGGTACTGCCTGTGGGAGCATGGGAGTTAGTGCCAGGTGCCGCCCACCCCCTGCCCTGATTCAGGAGGGTGCCCACCCCTGTCCGGAGCCCCAGGCCGAGTCCTCAGCCCCACGTGGGGCCTGCGTCCCAGCTGCCCGCCCCTCCCTGCCCCTCGGCCCCTCACCGGATGCGCTCAGAGTCTGAGGGGTGGGGCATGTGGTGCCAGGCGGCCTCCTCCATGGCCTGCTGGTAGAGCTGCTCCTTGGTGAGGGGCACTGGCCCCAGGGGACACACACCCAGCGACAGCGGTATGTTCACCTCAGACAGCTGCAGGGGCGGCTGGGCCGAGGCGGGCGGGGCTGACGTGCTGCTCAAGATGATGTCTGCGGGGAGGGTGGGGGTGGCTCGGGGGGTGAGGATGGGGGTCAGCCCCTCCTCTCTGCCACACCACCCTCCCCCAGCCCTGGCCCCTACCTCGCTCTGTCAGGTGTAACGTGGGCACCGCGTCCTCGATGCCGGAGCTGATGGCTGCCCGCTCCGCCATGGACTTGAGGGAGCTCAGCGGCTCAGGGGCCTGAGGGGCAGAGACTGGGCTGAGCAAGAGCAGCAGCCCAGCAAGCTCCAGCGGGGCAAGGCGGGGAAGCGGGGAGGCCTGGCCATGGAGCACGGAGGGAGGGTCCACAAGCGTGGCCTCTCAACTGTGGAAGACCACACAAGGGGTTCTGGAGGCAGAAGTTCACGGCAGACCAGAGAGAAATGAAGATCCTGCAGAAGACCTAGCGCCACCGTTCCTGTCACAGGGTGGGCCCTGGTGCATGCCCCTCCTATAAGTTCACTACTCACCACAGGACCACAGCTTCCACACTGCTGTCCTTAGCTAAGCACAAGGCTGGCCCCTCGACCCACTCTGCACACTGCCCTGGTCACCAAGGCCGTCCATCGTCCTGCATCCAAATCCCCTGGGACGGCCCCGCCCAGCATGTCCAAGGGCCTCGGCTCTCCTTCCTCCCTTCTGAGCAGCAGCGCCGCTGCAGGCTCTCCACTTAGGCCTGGCTGAGGCTCCTCACCAGCCACTCCAGCCATTCTTTCCCATTAACGCCTGTGGACTCTTCAGAATCTCACAGCTGCCGCCTCCTTTTTCCAGAAAAGGGCACCCGCTCTGAACTCCCTGTCCACAGTGCCTCTGCACTTGCATGTCTCTGCCAGGTCAGGAAGGGCGCCCAGGGCTTTCTGAGGACCAGTCTGGCAATGAAGCCTGTGACAGGCGTAACTGACAGCCGCTACTTTCCAGATGAAGGAAGTGAAGCGCAGAAAGAACAAGGCCAGGACTTGGGACTGGACAGCCTGGACAGGACCCCAGGCCCCTGCCACACCTGCAGGGTGGACACTGCTGTTTCCTTGGCCAAACCCTGGCCAGGCTCCTGACTGGCATGCAGATCAGTGCGCCTGCAGACCTCCACCTGCCCTGGCCCTGGCTCAGCCTGAACACCGCCTTCCTGGGCCTGTCTCCTCAGTCAGGCTGGCAGCCCGCGTGGCCCATGGCTTCCCTGACCGTGCATGGCTCCTGACGCAGGAGGCCCGCTACCCTCACCCAGCACAGAGCTGGCCAGAGCAGACTTCAAGAGGCTTCTGGACAGAAAGTTTCTTACAAGAGACACAGATGGGTGTGACGTAGGAAATGGGTCCCGTGCAGGAGAGAGCACCCAGGCCCTGGGAGCGCAAGGGAGTGAGCACCACCCGGACAGGGAGACGGAGCCAGTCCAGAGAGCAGTGGGAGAGGGTCCGGGGGACAGGGAGACCCTGAGAAAGAACCAGGGTGAGAAAGGGCCACCAGCCCAGACGCAGGCTCCAGAAATGTGGCGAGGGGAGGAGGTGGAGGTGGCCATCAGTGACCTGGAGGACAGGCGGCGGGGCCGCGACAGGGCCACGGGAGGCGCCCACCTTGATCTCCGGGGCGCTGAACTGCGGGGGCCCGTTGAGCAGGGTACCAGCTGCCTTGGCCTCGCTGAAGCTGGGCGTGGGAGAGCTTGGGGGGTTCACAGGCAGCGGCACCAGAAGGCTGGGGCCCCCAGAGTTGTTCCCTGAGCCTGGGGCCACGCCCCCAGCCCCCGGAGGCGCTGCCGCACTGGGTTCCTTCCTGGGGGGAACAGAGAAGGCAGGGGCTCAGAGGAAGGCCCCCGGAGGCAGGCAGAAGCCGCAGAAGAGGCTCAGCTGAGGCAGACCACAGGGACAGAGGGGCTTCCTGGGCGAAGGGAGACCCAATCCCCGAAGGCCTCCTCCTCAGTGAAGCCGAGCTATGGGGGTGTGAGTCAGGCATGGGGCTAACGAGGACAGGGGCCTGTGCTCTGCAGCAGCCACAGAGGCGGCGGGACAAGAGCGCGTGTTCCAATCACAAAACCAGCGGCCCTGGGCAGCCCAGCTGGAGCTGGGGGAGGCAGGTGTCTCAGAAACACGGGGACCAGGGCAGTGGCTGGAAGGAGGCGGCCCCAGGGTGGAGCAGAACCTGGGGTGAGCGTGTGGGGTTCTCCACAGAGCCCCAGTCAGTGAACACTGGGCAACATTCTACAGGCGATGGCTGGAGGCCGAGGCACCCGTCCCGAGTGCAAAGGGGCAGGGACAGGAAGCCTAGCTTGGTGGCAGGCGGACTGGCTGGGCCTCCCCACACCCAGACAGGGCCTGGGGCCCTCGGCCCCGGGTGTCAGAGCCTCCGTGCCAGGAGGGAGGCACACCAGTACTCCCAACGCCGAGACACTCACGAGGTGCAGGGAGGTGGGTTGTGAGGGCCTGAGGGGGGGCCCAAGGCCTGGCTGCTGGTGCTGCTGCCCCCACTGCTGCTCAGGGCCACCTCCGCAGGGCTGTCGGCCACCACCGAGCTGTAACCTGGGGAAGGGAGGGCAGATGGGATGAGGCTGTCGCCTGAGACTGCGCTGGCCCGGCCCTCCTCCTGCGGCCTCCACTTACTGGTAGCGCCATTCTGCTTGCCCGCCCCTGCGCCCGTGCTGCTGTTACCGCTGCTGCCGCTCCCTCCGCTGCCTGAGCCGCCTGCCCCGCTCGGCTGGGCACTGGGGGGCCGGGGCTGGGCTGCGTTGGGCCCGCCGGCTGCAGCCGGGGCCACAGCCTGCGCATAGGGGGCAGGGGTGCCCGAGTTGTGGCTGGGAGCTGGACTGGCCTTGGGGCCCAGGGCACTTGAGGGCGCTGCAGAGGCCGGAGCCCCATTGTTGCCGGGGGTGGTGCTCAAGGCGGAGGCAGCAGGCGGGGGACCGGAGGGATAGGTGGGTGGCACAGCTGGGGACTGGGGGTGCTGGTTGCTGTGGACAGGCTTGGAGCCATTTTTGGCCGGAGACTGAAGGGAGGAGCGAAAAGAAGGTCAGCGACGGTGGCCTCCTGGTCCCCTCCTCACCCTGGCCCCCGTCCTGGGCTCCCGCCTGCCCATCTAAGGCTGACAGGGCTCGATGCAACAGCATAGGCTCTGCAGGCTGCAGGGGGTCCCCTCCTCTGGGGGACTCGTCAGCCCGGTGGGTGCTGGCCCCATCACGCCTCAGGCCATGCAGTCCAGGACCCAGGCCTCTCATGCTTCCAGCCTCCCGCTGCAGCTGCCCGTCCTGGGCCACTTCCTCTCCCCTGACCCCTGGCCCTGGCACTTGGGCCTCAGTAAGCCTTTGGGGATTCGTAAACAGGACAACGGCATCAATACCGGACCTGAACCCACCTGGCTGACTTCACTATCCGTCGAGCGTCCCCTTTTCTTGTCATCTTCAGAGTTCTCCTGTGGTTGGGAGCAGAGTCAGAAACTGACCTCTCGGGTCCCCACAGAGGTACCAATCCCTTAGGCACCCACGAGGGCCTCAGCTGCTCTGAACCTCTCCGGGACATGGGCCCCGCTGCCTAATCTCACGCCCCTAAGCTGTTCAGAGGCCTGAGCTCGGTTCTCTGAGGACACCCAAATCCAGAACCGCTGTGTCCTTGCATTCCAAGACACAGCACTCAGGCTCCGTGCTCTGCAGGACCCAGCCGCGCCGCTCCCCAGGCAGCGAGGCCCCATGTGGGACCAGGAGAACCTGGGCCCTCAGGTCCCTGGCTTCGGAGAGCCTGGCTCCGGCTACACCGTGTGCCTGAGAGCCCGGGGCCTCACCGTGGTGCAGTTGGCCGGGCTGGGCGGGATGGGGGAGCTGGAGGTGGTAGAGGTGGGCGTGCTGCTGGACTGGTTGAAGATCTCGTCCTCCATGTGGCTGTGGCTTGGGGGGGAGGTGGCGACCAGCGCCTGTGCTGTGGGCAGGCAGGGAGGGGCGGGCTTAGCCGGCGTGGCCACCCCTCCTGGCCCTCAACCCCCGCGCCATGAGGTCCTGCGGGGCCTCACGAATGTCCTCGAGGTCCAGGTCATCGTAGAGGAACTCGTTCTCCTCGAAGTCGGGGTCCTGGGACGAGTCGACGTAGTACTCCACGTCGTCCTTGATCTTGCGGATGGCGTCCACCAGGATGGAGTCGTTGTCCAGCATGCGCAGGATGGTCTCCAGCATGCGCACGTGGTAGCGGTGCTTCTCGATGTGCCGCTTCAAGCCCTCGATCCGGTCCTGCTTCTGCTGGCGAGCCCAGGGCCAGGCTCAGGGGCTGCGGAGCACCTGCCCGGCCCGCCTGCCCCACAGAGCCTGTGCTCAGTCCCTGTTCCCCACGATGGCCCAGAGGCCCCACCCCAGCCCCTCTGGCATGGGGCGGGGTGGGGTCTGCCCACCCTCTGACCCTGTGGACACCAATCTGAGGCTTCTCCCTCTCAGGGACCCCGCTCCACCCTCCCACACACTTTCTGGCTTTGGAGATCCCTGGAAACGTATAAAGCAGAGGGCCCCAGACCCCTGGCCACAGAATAGCCTGCTAGGAACTGGGCCACACAGCAGGAGGCGAGCAGTGGCAGGTGAGTGAGCGAGGCTGCATCTGTACTTACAACTGCTCCCCACTATACAATAAATATAATGTGCTAGAATCATCCAACCCCACCCCCCACACCTGTGGAAAAATTGTCTTCCTTGAAACTGGTGTCTGGTGTCAAAAAGGTTGGGGACTGCTACTGTAAAGTCCTGGAGGTCCTCATGCCGCCCCCCAACTTGGCCTGTCTCTGCACCGCCCCTGACAGCCCAAGTCTCCCAGGAGAGCCTCCCAGGGCCCTGACTTCCCAGGGTCTGCCTGGCTCCAACAGTGACTGTCCCCATGCTGACATCACTAGCCCACACCTGTCCACACAGCCCATGGAGGAGTCCAGATTCAGAATCGGATCTCATGCCCCTCACGAGATCCCAGCTCCCAGCCCCTCCTCTTTCCAAGAACCCATTATCTCCCCTCCAAGCCCCTGCTTCCCGAACCCCTTGGAGTCTGACAGCTACCTCCGGCCCATTTCCCACTTCCTGGCCTACCACCTCACCCCCAGCCTCCTCCCTGGGGCCCCTGTCAAGCAGGTGTAGTGTGCACCCTTTTGAACTCACACCCTTACAGGGTGTGACAGGGCCCCAACATCTGGCTTTGTCCCAGACCATTTTTCTCCTGCAAGCCAGCCCGGCTGGCCTCAGCATCCTGCCCCCTCCATATCCTCCACCCTGTCCTTAGACTTGAGGCCCTCAGAGTGCTATAGCCCCGCCCTGGCGTCCCTCAGGCCTCACACTGGCTCTGCAGCACCTGCTGAACCTGACAGCATCTTCACAATGGCCTGTCCACCATGACACTGGCTATCCTGAGACCCACCTCGCCTCTCGCTGATCTCCCTGCCAGCCAACCCCCATCCCACGTCTCCGTCCGCCTTGGGCCCCCAGTCTCCCTCTCGCCAGCCCACCTCCCCCCACTGCCCGTGGGTGCCGGGCTCCCCCCACTCACATCCTTGTCGCCCTTCTTCTTGCGCGTCTGCACTGACAGTGACTCCACCTCGCTCTCAAACTGGTCCACCTGCATGTTTAGGGTGTCGATGGTGTTCTGGTGGGCGCGGAGAGGAGAAGTCAGCCGGGGATCCGTCCGGGCTGGGGCCAGAGCCCCCAAGCTCCACGCTTCCTCCATCCCAGCTCACCGTGAGCCACTGGCCGACCTCCTCCTTCTCTTTCTGGGCAGGGTCCACCTTCTGGGCCAGGCCCAGGCCCTCCTTGCTGTAAGCTTTGGTCTTGGTCTCTCGTTCCACAACCTTGAACCGTTCCATTTGCTGCAGAGAGTGCAGTGAGGAAGGGGCTGATGAGGGCCGGCGACACTTGAGCCGAGCCTGGGGACCTCACCTCCCGCTCCAGGCCCCTGCCCCGGGCTCCTACCGTCTCAATGAGCTTGCGGTTGTCTATAAGCTGCCTCTTGTCCTTGATCTCGTTGGACGCCACCCATGTCTTGATCTGGTCCCTGAGCCGCTGCAGACGAGAGAAACAAACGTCAGCGAGGTGACCTCTCCTCCCTGGGACCCGCGCTGCCGGCCCGGCCGCCCACCTGCAGCTTCTTGATCTCCTTCTTCAGGTCGGCTTCGTACTTCTCCTTCTGGTTCGCATTGGCTGCGTTGTGGAGCTGCGGGACCGAGAACTGGACGGTCAGGGTGGGAGGGCTGCGTGGTGGTAAAGGTCGGGGCTCTCTTCCCCAGAGGACCCTGCCCCCCACCCATCCTAGAGCCGCTTCTCTTGGGTCCTCAGGATTGGGACGCACAGCCCCTCTAGGGGTCCACATCCTGAAACCGAACCTCTCCTGCGTTCTCCCTGTAGACCCAGGTTTTAGGGCCCCAGCCCCAGCACCTTCTGCCAAATGTCTTCAAACTGCTCCACGCCCTCGGACACCTTCTTGAGGCAGCGATCAATCTCACCTGGCAGGGGGGAAGGCAGGCTGTTAGAGCCCTGACAAGGCAGCAAGCATCCAAAGAGGGGTTTCCCGAAGAGAGCCTACGGGGCCGCACGGCACGGGCCATCAGTCCTGTACCTTGGAGTTTGCGCTTGTCCGCCATCTTCCCTCCCTACAGGTGAACTCTCTTCATACTCTCCTGAAGACGGACGCTGCGGGCAGAGACAGGCAGAGTTACCATTGAGCTCCCGGCCGCTCCCAACCCCGAGGCGTGGAGTGGTGGGAACTGCGGGGCAGGCGGCATGGCGAAAGGAAGAAGTATACGCTCTCTGATGACAGAAGCCCAGGCCCAGCTCTCCTCGTGCTCTCTAAATCACCCTGGCAGGGCCTGGCCACCAGGACACTCAAAGGTTACTGAAACGAGGAAAAATATATACTTTTTTCGAGTTTCTAACCCAGGAAGTGGAAAGTCCTAGAGTTCACAGTGTCTTTTCCCCAGGTGACAATGAAGTGGTAGTTCTAAGATAAAGTCATGCAGCACACAGGTGACTGCTGGGAAAAGGCATCGGCCCTAGAAATCACACTTCCTACACAGGGGATGGGAGCAGAGAGGTCCCTCCTCAGACAAGCAGCAGACAAAGGGAGCTGGCGCCTCCAACAAGGGCCCGATGTTGTGGAACGTGTGAGCTGCAGGGCAGGGGGACAGGAAGTGCCCAAAGCCTTGAAGAACTGAACCTACTCCTCCAGACAGGGCCGAGCCCAAAAGACCGTGGGCCTCCATGAAATTCACTCTAGAGCCAATTCTTGAGCCAAAAGAAGGTGACACTCCTCACCAAAGAGCCCAACACCCAGAGAGGCTAGGGATGGGAGAGCAGCAAGCAGCGCCTCAGACAGGGCTGGGAGAAAGCTCACAGAGATCAGAGCGGGAAGAGGCCTCAGCTGCGAGGGAGCGATCTGCACGCAGGAATTCCAGATCGAGTGGACAGGGAGCTCAGACTCGGGGAAACCGGAGCCACCAGGGCAGGCACCCAGACATCATAGGGGCATCTCTAACCTGGGGGAAGTGCCATGCGACCCACAGTGGCCTGAGGGCAGAGGGGAGTCACCAGGACCTGAAGGCTGGAGGAAGCTGCAGAGGCCTGACCCCGACAACCAGGGAGACCAGGGGAGGCAGGTCACGCTAAGAGGACTTCAGAGCTGCTAACAGAGCCTGCCCTCCCCAAAACACAGGCTCACTGAGGTTCCAGGGGCTCCTGTTCCACTCGCGCAGGGCAAGGGTGTCCTGGAGGAACCCTGAACCCCAAAGGAACCCTGAACCCCAAAGGCAGGACAGTCTCACAACCAGGACTAAGACTAAGAACCAGCAAGGGCAGCCATGACACAGGGCCCTAATCAACGAGGAAGGGAAGGGACTCCCGCAGAACAGTCCTGTCCAAGGGAATGTGTGATGGGCGAGACAGGGTCTCACCACGTGGCTCAGGCTGGCCTGGAACTCAAAATCCTCCCTGCCCGTGCCTTCCCGAGTGTTAGGATCACAGGTGTGTACATAAGGCCAGGTTGGTTTTCTCCCCCCAACACACACCCTTGAGCACTGGGGAGTTGAACCCGGGGCCTCATGCATGCTAGGCAAGTGTTCTACCATCAAGGTGGACCCCAAGCCTTTATTCTATCTTGAGACAGGGTCTTGCTAAGTTGTGCAGGCTGCCTCTGGCCTCAAACTCATGATCCTCCTGGCCGAGCCTCCCAAGTCACTAGGATTACAGGTGGGTACAGTGGCGCCTGGCTCATTTTTGCTTTAACTCATTACTAATCACGTGTGGCTAGCAGCTACTACATGGGACACTGTACGAGAAAGAAAGGTTTAGAACAAGAGGCCCCAAAAGGACAGGGCTGGCACCTTTACCACAGAACATTTTTAACAGACTCTGCAGGGTTCCATTCCAGGTGGAGGTAGGCAGGGGTGGTACTTTCAACTCTTGGGAGTCTACCTCTCCTCAATAAGGACCCAACAAAAGCAGCAGCTGCACCCTCAGCCCAAGGTCAGCTAACGCATGTTACACGGGGAACCTGCAGGAAGGTAAAGCCATCAGCAAAGGACCCAGACGGTCCTACAGAGGCGGCTCAACCTGGGGGTGTGGTAGTGAGCCTCTGATTTGGGTAATTTATACAAAGACCTGGACACCAGCATCAAGTGGACAGGAATCCTGACCGTGAGTGGGTCTCGTCTCCAAGACTCCAATACATGAAAGCCTCTTTCTGCACTGGGGACAGGGGTGTCAAACAAGCACTCATACTCCTCCCGGAATGAGAAGACAGGTCACAGTGCACACCCCTGCACAGGCCCTTTACAACCAGGGGGTGAGGCTCTCCCCAAGGCCCTCAGGGAGGGGATAAGACCCCGGCCCAGAGCGGACATGATACAGGGGACTGTTCTGTGGCAGCATGGAGGAGTTAGTCCTGAAGGAGTCACAAACAGGGTGCCAAAGAACAGAAGGTTCTAGGTGCGATGCTTCAGACATCAAGGTGTGCACAGCTGTGACCAGAGAAAAGGGCAAGTCTCCTCCCAAACACCACCTCTAGCTGGGTGCAGCGGTGCACGCCTATAACCCCAGTGACTCAGGAGGCTGAAGCAGGACGATCGCAAGTTCGAGACCAGAGAGAGTCTGCATAACTCGGTGAGACCTAGTCTCAAAAATAAACAAACAAATAATAGGCTGGGGTGCAGCCCAGTGGTAGAGCACTTGCAAAGCAGGTGTGAGGCTCTGGATTCAGAACCCAAGCATCATGACAAAAAAGGAAAGCTCCAGAACAAGAGGTGCCCGCACCTCAACCCAGCAAAGGCAGAGAAGGAGGCTGGCACCAGCGCCTCCAAGGGCAGGTGCCAACACAGAAGAGCGTGTCTGCTAGGGCTCATCAAGACCCTCCCCAGGGGACTACTATCACAGGGCCCTTCACACAGAAGAACAGGCACTTGGGTGGGGAGGGGCCTCAGACAGCACCAAGGGGCCTGGGACTCTCCGCCCAAGAGGTGGCTCATGTGGGAAGATCCTACTCCAAGGAGCAGGCACACCTTCACATTAAGAGCTCATGCTAAGCGGGTAGGTGGGGTGAGCTGGGCACCAGAACCACAGGGGCCAACAACAAACAGCCTCTCAAACGTCACTGCAGGGGATGAGCCACTGTCACACCGAGAGCCTTGATGAGGCACACACACAGTCCTTAATCCTGGGGACCTAAGTGCCCACCAGGGTCAGCGACCACAGTCCAGGGCACCTTTGATCTGGAAGAGCTTACACTGTAGGTGGCCGAGCCTTACCCCAGGGGAGGATGCTGGTGTTGCCGCCCCGTCCCAGAGGCTCTGTGACTCCACCAGATGGATGGGTTAGGTCCTGGGCAGAGGTAGTTATCACCTCTACAGAGGCCCACACACAGGTGGGGAATTAGGAGAAGTTACACCAGAGGATTTAGATCAGTTGGTAGAGCGCTGCTCTGCAGTCTCTGAGGTCCCGAGTTTGATTCCCAGCACCGCAAAAATGGGAGAAGGACGTGGCAACCCACTCCCAAGGCAATCCCAAAACAGCCATTGAAAACCCTCTGAGGGTCGCTATGAGTCGGACACAACTCGACCGCACCTAACAACAACAACAACAACACACCAAAGGAATCTTCAGTCCTAGGGAAGGTGACTATGTGGGTCTCCCCCAGGTCTGAGGCTCCTCACATCCCCATAAGGAGCCCACACAGTGAGAAATCACCAAGGGAGAAGTGAGAAGCATTAGCCAGGGGCTCCCACACGCCAGGGGGTTCTCAGCTGCACATCAAGGACACACATGGAGGCATAGCCACCTCAAATCCAGGACAAGGACCAATGCCAATATCAAAGGTGGCAGGAACTCTATCCCTGGAGGAGGCAACACGAAGAAATGCGCCTTACCCTGGGCGGAAAGAACCACCCCAGAGAGAAAAGCTGCCCCCTGCACGACAGAAGCCTTAAGTGTGGGAAGCCTAACATCCCGCCAGGGTGCCAGGGGTGGGGTGGGCAGGCCTGGACTCATCCTACAAATGCTCGCACCAGGTGAATTTCAGTTACGGGACAATCACGCCATAGCCGCCGAGAGGGCTGGGAAGACATCACCAAAGGCAGAAGGACTCAGCCCCTTGAGGATGGCACCTCAAAGACGACGGTGGCAGATGTGAATTGGGGGTACCTGCCTCAGCCTAGAGACGCAAACACCCAGGCAATGAGGGGAGAGAGGAAGGGGTGCAAACCCTCACCCAAAGGAAAGGGGCTAAGCCTAGGGACGGCGACAGCCCCTGCACGGAGAGGCAGCTACCGCTTGGAAAAAGGCGCTCGAACAGCCCTCGGCGGGTGGGCTCCCCAACACCACGAAGAGCAGGGGCCTCGGGAAGGGTCCCCCAGACAAACCAGGCGACTGGGACCCCAGGGGAGCCACACGGCCGTGCCACATCAGTCCCCGGGGGACCTGTCACCACGAGAAAGCCCACGCCAGAGGCCGACGGCGCGCGTGGAGGGGGAGCCCCCAGCCACGAAGGCAGAGGCGGATCCCCGTCCCGGAGCGGGGGACTGGGGCTCCCCGAGCCGAGGCCGGGGAGCGGGCAGCACCGTGGACAGCCTCGGCGCGCGGGAGCGGAGAAGCCACGCTCCCTGACAGGCCGGCTGCGAGGCGGGGGACGCCAGGGGCACCTGTCACGGCGAGGGGAAGACGGACCGCGGGGGACGCGCGAACTTTGAGGCCGAGACTCCAACTCATATAGGCGCCGCGGCGGCGGGGCGGAGCCTCTCCCTCCTCCTCCGCCCGCCCCGCCGGCGAGAGCCGCCCCCGTCGGACACCCAGGCAGCGGGGTCCTCGGGTGCGGGGAGCAGGAACCGGAAGCGGTGCAGGGGGCCCCCGGACCCCAGGGCCTCCTCCCCGCGCAGCCGCGGAGGGGGCGGCGCCTCGCACCCGGGCCCGGCGAGGGGCCACGGGGGAGGCGGCGGCGGCGGCGGGGGTCCCGACGCGGAAAGGCGAGGAGGAGAAGGCGAAGGAGGAAAAGGGGGACCGGGGTCCCCGCCCGGGGCGCGCGGCGGCGGCGAGGCCGTGCCGCGGCGGGCAGCGGGGGGCCGGGCAGGACGCGGCGCGGGGCCGGCGACGGCGCCGGGGAGGGGCGGGGGTCCGGCCCGGCCGAGCCCGACGCTCTCACCACTGGAGCTGGCGCCGCCGCTGAGGAGCGAATCGCGACAGGTGGGGGAGGCGAGCACCCGCCGCCTTCTCTCGCGCGCCCCGGGCCCGGGCGCTGTCGCGGTGGCGGCGCGAAGCGGAAGTGGGGCACGGGGGGGCGTGAGCCCGGGGTGGTTCTGACGACGGGAATCGGGGCTCGAAGGAGGCCGCGGCGTCTGCCGATGGCTCCGCGGAAGCCTGACCGGGCCCGGTCCAAGATGGCGGCGGCGGAGTAGGCCTCCCCTCCTCTCTTCTCGTCTCTGGCGCCGACCCGCCCCCGAGCCCCGAATATAGGCCCGTCATTGCGCCCGCCGCACGTCGCTCTTGGCCGGCGGGCGCGCCCCATTGGCTCCTGGCAGAGATGCGGCCGGCCCCCTCTCGCGGATAGGGCGATCCCTGCAAGGCGCGGCGTTCGATTGGCCTCCCGCGCAGCCTACCAGGACTGGCTCAGGTTTGTCTCCCCCGCCCCCCCACGCCCCACTCCGCCTCCTCCTCCCGCCTCAGGGCACAACACGCCAGCGCGAGGACTTGGGTGTCAATCGAGAGGCCCGGGTCGTGCTGATTGGATGTACCCGCCCCCCTCTCTGAAGCCAATTGGTCGGTGGGAGGAGTCAGGCTAATCAGGGGCGGGAACTGGTCCGTCATGTTTGGAGCCGTTTTTGATTGGCTGCGGGGGTATATTGTGCTCTGAAGCCATTGGCTGGTCGTGGAAGTGGGTGGGAAAAACGGAGGAAGGCATGGCGTGTGGGCGTTAAAAGCCGCGCACTAGTGGGAGACAGACAGGTGCCTTCAAAGCGGGCCGGAGCTGAAGTCACCTGCCAATCAAAACAGCCGCGGGGGTTAAGGGGAGGAGCTGAGCGAGAAGGTCCACCCCTTTCTCTGCTCCAGCCCAGTTACCACTCCTCTTGGTTTGGCCAATCGCTCTGCGGACGGGCTGCACCTGCTCTTCAGGTGCGCGCCGGCCGGTGTGTCCGGCAGGTGTGGGTGTTTGGCGCGTCTTTGCGTATCCCTTGCGTTCGGGCAGGTAGGCCGGCCTGAGATGCATCGTCTTCCTCCAGTTGCCTCTGGAACTCAGTGTTTGCTGGGTGGAAGAAGGAAGTTCTCAGGTCACCAGCATCGTGCGGAACAGAGCAGGGCGGGAAGCGCGGAGCGCGGGGTTTTCGTTTTGCCTGGGATCGGACGGCGGGACGCTCTCCCCTGCACCTCCGTTTCCTCGGTGTCGCCAGGACGCCGCGGAGCTACAGACGAGACCACGGCGGCCTCGGGGGTGTCTACTTAGGACAGATCTCGGCTTCGGGAGGAAGCTTGCGCGACTGCCTTTGCCGAGTGCTTGTTCCAGTTGGTTTTTGCACGTCTCCTGTCATTTTCATACTTATTCGGTTCTCCCCTTCTGGATTTTGTCCCTGGTGCTTAGGACGCGGGAAGAACCCAGTAACCTTTTGCTGGACGAATAAATGAAGGATCGAGCAGTAGCTTGTGGCTGAGAACTTCCTGAGCTCTGCGGTTTCGTGAACAGGGAGACGTTTGCCCAGGTTCATACGGTAGAAGTGGGGAGGCCAGATCTGCCCCCTCCTCTCTAGGTGGAGGAAAGAGGTAAATCCAAAGTGGGCGCCAGCCTGGAGAACCTGAACGTGTGCTGGGCCGTTTTGCACCAAGCCTCTCAGAATCGCACGAGGCTAGAGAGGATGGAACGCCTGTAAATGTGCACATTCTTAGGACCCCACACTGAAGGGAGTGATGCCTGAGGCGCTGCATTTTTCCAGCTTTCTCCAGCGGTCCCTGTGCTCTTCAGAGTTTGCAGCTGATCTAGCACTTTGCTGTTCAGTGTGGTGTCCAGATGCACCACTGACATCTGGACTCCTTAGGACTTCCCTTGGGATTTGGTAAAGTGTAGATTGTGATTCAGGAGACCCCAGATTTGGGGGGGGAGGGGGGAAGGTCTTACTACGTAGCCCAGGTTGTTCTCTAACTCATAATACTCCTGCCTCAGGCTCCAGGGTGCTGGGATTATAGGCAGGTGCCACCACAACCGGCTCTGAATCTTGCTTTTCTAACAAGTTCCCAGGGCTCGCTTAAGGGCCCACACTTCATACTCAGAGCCCCGAGGATGCAGAATGACTGTTTTTGGGCTTGGCTGCACGTTAGAATCGCCTGTTGTTGTTAGGTGCCGGCGAGTCGAGTCCAACTCATAGCAACCCCTATAGGGTTTTCAATGGCTGATTGTTTCGGAATTGCCTTGGGAGTGGGTTGCCACATCCTTCTCCCATTTTGCGGTGCTGGGAATCGAACTCGGGACCTCAGAGACTGCAGAGCAGCGCTCTACTAACTGAGCTAAATCCCAGCCCCTTAGAATCGCCTAGGGAGCTTAAAAAGAAATCCACATACCCAGGCTCACACTAGACCACTAGATCCATCTTTGAAGGTGGGCACCAAATATCAGTAACTTTTTTCTCAGATGATTCCAACATGCAGCTGATCTAAAAGCCACGCACAAAAAGGCTTTTTTAGAGCACTGGTTCTTAAAGTGTGGTCCTGGATAAGCAGCATTAACGTCACTTGGGAACTTGTTTGAAATGCACTTTTTGAGTCCTATCCTACTGAAACTGAATTAAACTCTGAGCGCAGCAACCGTGTTTTAATGCGTACTCCAGGCGATTCTGAAGAGGTTGAATGTGTTTTCCGGAACAGTGTGTGGGGGAGGGTTTGAACCCACCACCTCACACAGCAGGGTCTCGCTAAGTTGAGCAGGTGCTGTCTCTGGCCCGGGACTTGGGGTCCTCCTGCCTCTACCTCCTGAGCCACTCGCCAGGATTACAGACATGTGCCTCAGCCCCTGCTAAAGCAGACTGAATTTTGGGTCACACCTTCACAGCCCCACTCCTCTGGCAGACATCAGATAGAGACAGGCCGAGGAGGAAGTGGGGGATTCTGAACAGAGTGGGGTACAGAGGGCCCTCCCCTGGAAGACCTGTAGGGGACCGGGAGCCAGAGAAAGACTGGTGTCAGGCCCACAGGGAGGGACCAAAGACTGAGATGAAGCCAGGGAGAAACCCATAAAGGTCTCGGGGACTGAGAGGAGCCTTGGCCTCGCAGGCCGGGTGACCAGGGCGCCCCTCTCAGGATCACTGTGAAGCTCAGCTCAGGCACAGTGAATGGAGCCCTGGAGCCGCCCTTCCCTCACCTTTCCGTGGGAATCATGGCCTCACGCCATGCCCTGGCACTGCCCACACTATGCCCTTGCAGGGGATGCCTGTCTGAACCCCAGTTCTCAAGACAGAGTGGGGGGCAGGTGCATGCCCCTTCTGCTCAACCAACAGCAACCGTGGTAGTCATTACTTCCTACCAGGGCAGGGAGTCCACCGAGCTCCTCCCCCACTTTCCCTCCCCCTCCCCCTCCGGCCTCACCATGCCCTCAGCAAACACGGGTCCAACAGGAGTCAGCTGTGGCGCCCTGTCCAGAGCGCAGGGCTCCACCATCCTGGGCACTGTGCGTCTTTTGCAGGCCTCAAGGACGGGGGAGGGTGCTTGGGAAGGGGAGGCCTGTGGCCCGAGGGACCCATGATCCATCAGGCCTGGGGGGAACTGCTGAAGCTTTGGTGGCCACTGCTTGGGCACCAGAACTGAGGTTCTCCATGGTTTCCGCGATGGCCAGGGCTTTTCTCCTCTGGGAGCCCAGGACAGGGGAGGAAGAGCAGGGCCGGCGCCACCCAGATCACGAGACCAACCTGTCCCTAAAGCCCGTGGCTCTGACTCCTGCGGTGCTTCACAAATGAGCACCCCCCCAAGGACAGATGCTGAGACTGCGCCTTTAATTGTACTTTCTATAAAACATCCCCTTCCCCGGTTAACAGGAAAACACTAGGCGCCATGAGGACCTGCGCTGCCCCGGGGTGGGGTGGTGGGCTCAGGCCTGGCGGGGGCAGGGGCAGGCTCCTCAACATGCTCCTGGCCCCACCGAGGGTGCAGTGGGGCAGGCTGTCTCCGGCGGAACCTCTGGCCTTCCCGATCCCTTCCAAGCGGCCGGCACACTGTGTCCCTTTGGCAGCCACCCCTCAGGTGGACATAATGCCGCTCTTCTCGCCCTTGACCTTGAGGAACTCGGCCATGCTGGAGAAGTACTTCTGGTTGGCCTCTGCGACCTTCTTCTCGGCTGCTTGTGGGTTCACGATCTCCAGGCCCTGGGCGGGGAGGGAGAAGCAATGGCAGGTGGGGCTACGAGAAGAAGGCCAGGCCTCCAACGGCCCCGCCTCCACCCAGCAAGAGAATCCATGTCCGAGGCCCCCAGGCTTCGGTGGACAATCGCTTCTCAGTCCCCAGAGTCTCTCTGGACTCAGCAGATTCTCAGACAGTGGGTGTGAGGGTGGGCGAGGGGCCAGGCGCCCCGATTTTACACAGGCTCCGCAGATGGTGCTGGAAACACCATCATTTGAGAAACAGCATTGCTCGCTGGAATCCAGATTAGGAGACGGAGTGGCAGAAGGAAGTGGCTGGTCCAAAGGCCCAGTGCGCACAGCACCAATGCCCAGGCGGTGGTAACGGTCAGAGCAGGAACTCCTCTTGCCAGCCTTCCCTGTGCCCCATCGCCCTGCGCTCCCTGCGTGCTCCCCACATGCACTGCCTTCTAAAATGCCAGACACCTCCCCAGCTCCATGCTGGAGGGTTGAGCCCAGGGCCTCGCGCATGCTAGGCCAGTGCTCTGCCGCTGAGCTGCACCCCAGTCCCTTTCAATTTTTATCTTGAGACAGGGTCTCCCTAAGTTGCACCGGCTGCCTCTGTCCTGGAACCCGTGATCCTCCTGCCTCAGCCTCCCAAGTAGCTGTGACTACAGACACATGCCACAGCTCGGGCTACACTGTACACCTGACTCACTCGCCTGCCCTCTGCCAACCCAGCTCCTCCGCGAGGGCAGTTGTCTTTCTTCCTGGAGCCCGGAACAGTGCTGAGAGCTCAGCGGGCACTGGGCGGACACTATCCAGCAAGCGAGCGAGCCCACAGATCCCTTGAGACCCACGGGAAAGATTCTCCCCACTGTGGCATGAGATGGTAGGGACCCCGCCCCACACAACCCATCGCTGCTGGGCTGGGACTCGGAGGTCCAGAGAGTACCGGCGTCACGGCAGGCAGTCCCAGGCCTGACTCCAAAGCCAGGCTGCACTCCCCACAGCCATGTGCCACCTCCTGCCACCACTAACCCCTGGCCTGTACCACATGGCACAACTGCCCAAGCCCCCTGTGTGCCCTGTCGACACGGCCTCCACATGACCCGTGTGCGCCCCACCTTGCGGGTCTCAAGGGGTGGTGCTCTGCCAGGGTCACACGCAGGGTTCAGAAGGTGGCCAAGGCAGAGCAGCCCGCTGACCGTGGCGGGACCAGCAGTACCTGAAGTGGAGTGAAGGCCACGCTGGAGGCCGTCCCCGAGGAGCGGTCGCGGATGGTGGACTTGCCGCCGTACACCACGCTCTGCCTCTGCAGGGTCCGCTGTGGGGGGAAGGAGGCTGTGACCCTGCTCTCCCGGCTCCCAGGCTCCCATGGCCCTCGGCTCAGGCCCCTGCCCGCCCGGCCCTCGTCCACACCTGCAGGGTCTTGGAGATCCTGGCCTTGGTGGCCTCGTTCACCTGTGTCTGCCGCACGCGCCCGCTGCCCGACTTGCCCAGGTGGCCCAGGCTGAAGCCCAGGTCCTCCTGGTAGGCGTCCTCCTCGATCTGGAGGGAAGGAGGAGGGGAAGGGGTCCTGCGTTCAGGCGGCCGGTCCGGCCCAGCCAGCCCCGGGGCCCCCGAACCCCTGACACCCAGGCCGTCTCCCTGGCTGGTCCCGCAGGAGCCATGAGCAGCCTGCTCGGCTGAGAAGCCGGGCCACTGCACTTGGCGAAGCCACAGATCCCGTGGGACCCGGGTGGACCACGCTCAGGTGACGCAGGGGTCCCCGTGAGGAACGGGGCTCTGGCTCTGCTGCCTGAGGGGGTTGAGAGGCGCCTTTTCTCCTCGCACACGAGATAGGGTGTCAAGAACTGGGACAGTTTCCCTGCTGAGGCGGCACCCACACTGGTCCTCGCGGAACCAGACAGAGGACCTCAGGTGCAGGAAGTGAGGCTGGGGGCCGCAGGGCCTGCTCAGGAGCTGGGCAGTGAGCCCTGGGAGCCCCAAGATCACTGTGGGGAGGGGGGTGTGAGGGGGGAGAGGCTGGGGCGGGCTGAGGGGGACGGAGGAGAGGGGAGGGAGTGCGGGGAACCCCTGGGCTGCGCGGCTGGCGGGGGTCCGACCTCGCCGAAGCTCATGCGGTTGGCCTGCTTCCGGATCTCCGTCAGCCCCAGCCGCTCCTTCATCTTGCGGTACCTGCCACGGTGGGTGTGGGAGGGACAGGGAGTCAGCTGGGAGGGTGCCGGCCTCCTCCCTTCCCGACCTGCAGCTTCCCGGGCCCCGGGCCGCTCACCTGCGGCCCCCTCGCTTCTTCCGCTGCCCGTCGAGGGGGGCGGGCAGGGGCTTCACCTGCTTCACGGGGGGCGGCTCCTGCCACTTGTCGAACTTGCGCTCGATCTCGTCCTTCAGCTCGTAGCCCACCTGGGCGGGGCGGGGAGAGGCTGAGACGCCCCCAGGGGTTCACACTTCCCCTGGGGCCTCCCTGAGCACAGCCCCCCAGGGCTCGCCCTCCCCCGGGGCCATGGAAGATCTCATGGGCTCACGGGGTCTCAAGCCTCATCTAGGACCTTACGCCTCTTGAACCTGTATCTGGGGCCCAGCCCTCGCCTTCAAGCTCTGCTCCCCATGGACTGCTACCCCAGTACGAGCCCTGCAATCCTAGCTGGCCAAGCACCCCTGTGCACCCCCAGCCTGCTGTCCCCGTTCTCTGTAGGTCAGCAGACAGCACCTCCACTGTGTCCCCCACACCACAGATCTGCCTGGACTCTCCTTCAGAGCAGCCCCTATCAGCCCCCTCTGCAGTGGCTCTGCTGTAGCCAGAGGCCCCCAGGGTGACCAAGGCTGTGCATCACCTGTCCCTGACCCGCCAGGGCCTCCTCTCTGCTGGGGCCTGCTGTGCTCCAGCCCCAGGGCCTTTGCACTCACCCTTCCTTCTGCCTGGAACCATCTTCCTCCTAAGCAGCCCCGGCTCACTCACTCCCTGACTGCACTCAGGCCTGTGCCAAAGCTGCTTCTCCTCAGAGAAGCTCTCCTGGCACCCCAGCCAAGAGGGCACCTAACTGCCCGTTGGAGCAAACATCTGTGCTATTCACTGCTGTCCTCCTAGCTGATCTGGTGAAGGCAGGTGAAGGTAGGAGAGGGCGTGGTGGGGGCAGGCAGTGTGCGTGGAAAACAAGGCCCCGGGCAGAGGCATAGACAGAGGCGAACCCACTTTCCTGTCTGCGGAAGCTAACCCAACAGTCCCCTGAAAGGCGGCCCCTGCTAACAGAGGCCAGGCCCAGATGGGGTGGCCAAGGTCACCCCAGGAAGTGCCCGGCACCTGCTGTCCAGGTCACCAGAGCCCAGGACTGCTGCCTCGCATGGCAAAGGGTCTCTGCTGGTGTGACTGAGTCAGGGACAGCACACTGCATGGGGGGTGGGCGCTCAGTGTCATCGCAGGGGCCTTAACACAGGCAGAGGAGAGGTGCAGGTTGGAGCAGGGCAGGGGCTGACAAGGCTGCATGGCTGGCTTGGAAAGCCGAGGACAGGGCCACCGGCCGACGGCCTGAAGAGAGTGGAAGACCTTCCCGGGGGGCCCCCAGGGGCCAGCCCTGCTGACACCAACTTCAGCCCAGCCTGTCCTGTTTGGACTTCTGACCCCCAAGACCGTAAGGTCAGACACCTGTGCTCATCTGGTGAAGGCAGGTGAGGGGTCCCTGGCCCCAGCAGAGGCTGTGCACAAACACGCCTGTCTGCCTGTCAGGACAGCGCTTCTTTGCAGCAAGTGCCCGGTGGTGGCTGGACAGACCCGGGAGCACGGACTAACGCCCAGCCACCCCTCACCTTGCCCTCTGTGCTCTCGTGGAAGCTGTCCACACGGGCTGCCAGCGTGCACTTGGCGGCCACCAGCCGGGCCGCTTTCCGCCGGAGATCCTGGAACAGGGGCAAGGCAAGGGCGGGGTCTCAGAGAGCAAGCTGGAGACAGGCAGGTGGCGAGCACAGCAGAGCGGCTACCTCTCACCGCAAAGGCTCCTGGGCCCAGGCCCACCTCGACCTTGCCATCCTCCTGCCTCAGCCTCCTGCATGCTGAGATGACAGGCAGGTGCCACCACGCCTGGCTAACTGGAAGGTCATCAGGTAGTGAAATACGCAGCGAAGCCGGATGCTATGGCGCATGCCTATGATCCCAGCTACTTGAGGCTGAGGCAGGAGGAGCGTGAGTTCAAGGTCAGAGGCAGCCTGTGCAACTCACTGAGGCCTTGTCTCAAAATACAAAATAAAGAAGGGCTGGGGATCACTCAGTGGAAGAGCACTTGCCTAGCAAGCATGAGGCCCTGGGCCCAACCCCTAGTAGCCCAAAAACAAAAAATGTAATATGAAACAGTTACAACACACCACCTGCGTGTCACTGAGGTTCACATCCTATGTCACTAAAGGGAGGTGGCTCATTTTAGGAACCATCAACAGGGTGCACCTAAAACCCACAGCCACAAGACTCAATAAGGTAATACAAGTGGCAGCAGCGATGGCCAGTGAGGAACTTCAGTCTGAACAGGACATGTAGTTTTCGTTCTGGACTCCAGGGAGGAGACATTTGCTGGCTGGGGCCCCTTCGACTTACTAGACAGTGACAAGGTAGCTTACAATTGGCCGTGTGACTTAGAGTGGGGCTTTGACGTGGGTACCGCTCAGCCTGGAGACAGGTTAGCCACCTGGGTGACTGGACTGTCTAAGGCCAAGCCCCAAGAGACCCTGACACGGGGGCTCCGAGGCGCTTTCTGTGGGGCACACTGGCTGCCTGGAGAGCAACGCGTCCCGACTCCACGGGAAAGGACAGCAGGGGCCCGGAGATGCCACCTCCTCCAGGATCCCACCCCATGCGGCCCTGGAATAAACCATGGCGTCAAGGACGGCAGCTCAGTGAGTCCTGCGCATCCTCCCAGCAACCATCAAATCAGGGGGGTCCTGGGGCCCCTAAACTCACTAGCAGACCTCGTGTTGCTTGCTGTGTGTGAGGCCTGCTTTGTAAGGGCCTCGTGTGCACGGGTCCCCCTCACAGCCAGGATGAGATGGAGGCCCAGGGAGCCACCTGGTCGCTACGTGGCAGGGCCAGAACCACATCCTGGCGCCTACGCCCCTCGCTGCCCTGTCCTCCAGGCTCCTGATGGCTCCTGCCCAGGGGGACGACGAGGGGGGCTCACCGGGGGCAAGGACTGCACGATGTCGCTGTGGTAGATGTAGCCGGTGTGGGGCAGCACCGAGGTGGACGAGAAGCCAGACAGCGTCTTGCGCTGGGCCCCCAGCAGCATGATGTTGCAGGCGGGCATCTTGGAGAGGTTGGTCAGGCCGCCAGCCACACCTGGGACAGGGGGTGAGGGGGTCAGGCGAGCCCCGGGCACAAGGCTGGACCACTGTGCAGCGTGTCTTCACATGAGCTGTGGAACCTCACGTCACTGGGGAAGACTCCGGAGGTTCCGGGCAGGAGTTAACTTGCCTGCAGCAGCCCAGCAGGAAGCGGCCCAGCAGGAAGCTGCCCCCGAAGGCCACGCCAAGCTACACCGCGCACTCTGAGGCCCGCGGCTGTGTGGCCTGGACTGTTTTGGTCAAACCAGGAGCTCTTTGACAAGAGGGCCTGGGTCTGGGAGGCTGACGGGAGGTGGGGGGGCAGGATGTGCACCTCGCACCCACTCCCACCGCTGCTTCTTCCCACCCTACAACCCAGCACGCGCCCAGCCAGGACAGTAGCCCCGCTGACACCCCAGCTCTAGAACTGAGATGAGGACTCTCCGCAGCGCGCGCCCGACCTGCAGTGCTCTGGCACGGAAGCAGGAGCGAGCAGGTGGAGGCTCCCCATTCTCCGTGGGCGCCCCTCTTGGTTGCAGGGAGCAGAGGGCCCTGCCCGCGGCTTCGCCCTGAAGAACCACCTTTACCACCCCGGGGGCCCCCAGTCAAAGGCAGCGCTGAGCGGCCAGGTGGACGGGCAGGGGGAGGGAGGAAGGCCACCTTCTCTCCACTGAGGACTCTGGGGTCCACGCTTCCTGCGCATGTCTGCGCCAGGCTGGCTGACACCTGTGATCTCCAGCAGGCAGCGGGGAGCGGGCCAACCCCTCACGTCCCCAGGGTCACTCACCCCCCTCCCGCAGACCCCGGCGGGGGCCTCACCCATGATCTTGGCGGCCGTGGAGGCGCCGATGATGATGGAGAGGTTGGGCGCGATGAAGGACATGCGCGACTCCACGTACTCGTAGATGCGGTGCTTGGAGGCGTTCAGCTCCAGCGCCATGTCGCACGCCTCCTCCAGCCGCTCCAGCTCCTCCTCCGACAGCTGCTGCCTGCGCGGACACGAAGTGCTGGCTGCCACCCTGCCCCATGCTCCCAGCCGGCACGCAGGAGTGTGCACAGCTCTAGGGGGGCCCCGAGTGCCAGGCGACCCCGTGTGCGCACGCACCCCTGGGTGGTGGAGGCGGTGACGCTGACCACCATGATGGTGGCGTTGGTCAGGATCTGCTGCAGGTTCTCGTTGTTCTTGCACTTGTCCAGGCTGTTGCCCAGCTC
Organism: Pedetes capensis; assembly: GCA_007922755.1. Lineage (NCBI taxonomy): Eukaryota > Metazoa > Chordata > Mammalia > Rodentia > Pedetidae > Pedetes > Pedetes capensis. Next base: position 43,252 of record VMDO01005512.1, on the reverse strand, counting down.
CTGTGGCAGGAAGGGGAGGCGGGCGGGTAGCAGGATTGCAGGAAAGGGCCAGGAGCCCCCCTGCCCCAAGACCCACTGCAGGTCCTTCCTGAGGACACCGGGAAGCTGAGGTCTGGACCCTCGGCGCCTCCTCTGCCTCCTCCCGGTTCCCAGAACCTCGCTGCTCAAAGCAGCAGCACCCTCTGCTTGACCTGGACGACCAGAAATGGAACCTGAGCACGGCGGCCATCCCGGGCAGACCTGCTCCCCTGAGTAAGCCCGAGGGCCCACAGCTCCCACCACAGACACTCCCTCTGCCCCCCGCCTCCCCCTCTTAACTGCTCTCAGCTCCCCAGAGGATCCTAAACCTTCAAGGTCTGATGCGGTCCAACCTTGCCGACCTTTCCCACCTCACCTCCCTGCTCCCCCTCGCCTCCTCCCGGCTTATTCCCACTCGTGGGCTTTCCGCGTCTCTGCACAGCTGCCACGTCAGCTCAAACACCACCTGCCCTCACCGCAGCTGGAGGAGCACAGCTGAGGCCAGGGGGAGGAGGAGAGCTGGTCTCCAGCCTCACCTCTCCACCCTCCATCCGCCCCAACCCTCGAGGCCTTGCCGCCCGTCTCCTCCCAAGCCCCGCCCCTCACCTTGACCGTGCGGATGTAGTCGAGCGCGTTGGGGACCAGGGACTCGAGTTCGGGGAATCTCTTTGAGTATTTATCCCGGATGAACTTATGGATGATGTCTAGGGGATGGGGAGGGCGGGGGTCCAGTGAGGGGAGGCGGGCTCTGTGGGTGGCCCCAACACGCTCTGCCCCCTGAACCGTAGCTTGACATGTGGACATGTCAAGGGCACGTTTCCAACTGCTCTTAATGCTACATGTGGCCACGTGCGTTAGTTCTGGCCTATGAAATACAAGCTGACGTGATGCGGGACTTCCAGACTGTGCCCTTAAGGGAAAGAACTGTGTCCCCCTTCTTTCCTCCCCTACTCGCTGGTAGGGATGTGGAGGTGACGGCTGGAGGTGGGGCAGTCACTCTGCAGCACGAAACAGGGGGCAGATCAATAAGACAGAAAGAGCCTGGGCCCTTCAGGGGGTCAGATGGTGACACCAGGCCTGGTCTGCTGACTCGGCCGCTACGTGAGAGGACAGCGCTCTTCCTTCTCAGACAAGCCACTCTGCAACAGCAGCTGAGCCTCATTTTGAGCTAACACAAGGGGCAGTAGGGGAGGCAGCCCAGGCCCTAGCGTGTCCCTGCCTGGGGTGGGGGGCAGGGTGAGGGACTCCAGCCAGGACTGTGCCCGCTGCCCTCCCACCACTCACTCAGCTCGTTCTCGATCTCCACAGTCAGGTTGTTGGCGTCCACGATGACGCGGTACTCCGGAGCCGCCTCCACTGGTCCCATCACTGTGAGGACAAGGAACACGGTGGAGGCAGTGCCAGAGCTGGGGGAGGCCGGGGGTGAGGCTGGCTGGGGCAGGGAGGAGGGGCCGGAGCACGCACCAGGCGACCAGGGCACGTTTGCAAACGTCTCCAGACCTGAGCCCCTGCCTCTGCTCGCCTCCAATCTGTCCATCAGGCCAGTCTGCACTGGACCCCCTTGCACCCCAGAACTAATCCTCCCATGGGTCCGCACCCCGAGGCCAGCGACCAAGCTCCCCCGCCTGACACACGAGATCTCTCGTGCCTGGAAGCCCTACGAGGACCCGTTCTGTGTCTGTGGGCTCAGGCTGCCCCCTCAGCGCCCAGAGCCCTGGCGTCCCTTCGGTGCCATCTGCTGACTCTCTCGCTGGGCAGGCCGGCCCCCTCCTTCCCACCCCAGCCTCAGCCCAACTCCAGCACCCTGCGAGCTCCTGGCCTTGGAGTCCACTGTCCCTCTTCTTCCTATGTGCTTTCCTTGGGTTTCTAGAAACTGCTCCGTGTGCACCCATGGTAACAGGGGTGACTGCATTGCCACCAGCAGTAGTCAGGGTGGCTGACACAGAGACTCTAAGCATCACACAGGTACTAATTCAGCTCCTCCCCGAACACCCCAGCATGGAGGCATCACACCTGACCCATTTACATGGGGAGAAACGGAGAGCACTGCCTGACGCCAAGGAGCCAGCACACAGCACAGTGAGGCCTCAAGACTCAGGCGGAGACTAAGAATCTTCTCCCCCTTCCACAAGGATCAAATGTCTCCACTGCACCCCCATGCCATCCTGGCCACCTCCGCTCGACACATTTCATGCCTGCCTCCCCTACTAGGCAGCAGGCGCTAGCAGGTCTGACCCAGTCCCCAAGCTTGGCCTGACATCAGGAAACGTCACTTCCTGTGACTCCCCAAGGCTCCCTGGATCAAGAAGCCCCTCAGCCTGGCCCAGGGAGCCCTGTGGGAACAGGCACCTTACTGAACCGCCCCAGGGGTGCACCTGACGTCTGAAAGGCCATTTGGTTTCTTGTGAACCCCTTCCTCCCTGCCTCTGCTTGGCATATGCACTCCCCCTCCGCCCTCCACTTCAGGCATTGCTTCTTCCCAGACGCTGGAGGCAGAGTCGGCCAGTCCCCCCTCTGCTGCTGTGGGGTCCCCAGCCTGGGACCTGGCCTGACTCCTGCACTAGACCCTGGGCGTTTTCACAGCACAGACCCGAGCTTATGCAACTGAGTGTCCAGAAAGGCGTGAAAGAGAGGAAGGAGAGAGTCTCCCTTGACACTCTGTTGACTGTACTGCTACCCCAGCAACATCCAGGGCTTCTCAATGTCAGCGGAGTCCTCTAGAGAGCCCCAGCCTGCTCACAAAGGGGAGTGATGACGGGAACTGTCATGTTAACAAGGGGTCTGAGTGCTCAAGGGGTAACCCTGGCATTTCCCAAAGCTGGCAGTGAGAAAAGATTTTAGGTGATACCTTAATAATAGTGTGTTTATTTTTATGGTTACTTTGTATTTACCAAATGATACCACTTTTCCACCGAGAATGGTGTTATGTGCAACTCTTAAACTTAAAAAAAGAATGTCTATTGACTTCGAGGAAATATAAAATATTAAGACAATGGTTTGCAATTGAAAAAAAAAAAAACAGTAACTGGCCATATAAATCACAGCAGTTTGGGGAACTCTGAGGTAAATTTTAACATAATTAGTAAATGCTTAAGATAGCATGGACTTAAGAAGTATTAGCTTAAAACATAGTAAGTGTACATATATATTTGAAACAGGATCTTGCTATATAGCCCAGACTGGCCTTGAACTCCCAACCCTCCTGCCTCAGTCTGCCTGGTATTGGGATTACAAGTCACGGGCCATCACATCCAGCTACAATGCAATATATTTTTAAGGGAGCAGTGGACTGGCATGGGAAGGAAGAAAAGAAGAGGCTTTGGAAAAGGCTAACAGGGAGACACATTCAATTTTCAAAGACGAAGAGCCAAAGAGCTAAGAGGCCAGCAGGAACACGGGCGGGGAAACTGAGGAAATACCTTCGGAAGCTTTGGCCTGCTTGCTGATGTACTCCTCGATCTTCATCATGATCTCAGCAAACTGTCGGGGAAGGGGGGCGGAGTCAGAACCCAGCTGTCCTCAGCGATGAGGCTACTGCCCCCTGCTCCCCTGGGAGCCTCTGTTTGGTGCACCACACCCTCCCGCTCTCGCACCATCTTGCTGTCCCACAGCTTGGCGATGCTCTTGACGGAGTCCCCAGAAAGATCCAGCTGGGTCTCCTCCTGGACATCCTCGATCGCCGGCTCCTCTTCCTCCTCTCCATAGCTTCCTCCTTCCTCCTCTTCTGCTGCCTCCTCGAGGTCAGCCAAGAGCTCATCTGCCAGAGACATCCCAAGGCCTACAGGGGAGAGAGTGCAGGGTCCCCTAAGACTGCCCCCCAATCCAGTCCCTCCTTATTGCCAGAAGGAGCTCCTGCCCCGGCAGCCCCTAGTCCTTCTTTACCAACCCAGGAACAGGCAGGCTCCACACCAACAGGATTTTCATTTGTTTTGTTCACTGGGGGTGTCTCCAGTTTCTGTGCATGCAGAACACAGCACATGCCTCCAAGTGCCACTTTGCCTAAGACTTGCCAACTTTTCAGGCCTCTGGGTCTTCTCAAAATCAATCTCCTTTGGCTAAAATGGCTCTGTGCCTCACCCTTCACTAGCCCAACACCTCCTCAGCCTTCTGCTCTAAGCATCCGTCTGGCCCAGGAACCCGATTGTAGCCTCAGGTAGACTGCTTTGTGGTCTGTCACATCTTAATGATTACTTGATTTCTTAACGTTGAGAAAGGGATCCTAAATGCTTGCCCTGCTTTAAATAAAGTCCCAAAGTCCCTCAAGCCACTGTGCACACATAGGCACATGCAAATATAATGGCAGCTGGACATGATCCACGATTTCAGTGCTGCCCCGGCTTACACGGGAAAAAGGAAAAAATTCTTTCCCTTCTCCGGCCCCCTTTCCAGAAATCCCCTTCACTCCTTTGACTTTTCATTTTATACTTCCTCCGACCGACCTCAGCCTCAACTTCCACACTCTGCGTTTAGAGACATAAAATGTCTTATTTCCCTATCCACCTCTTCTGGGCTTCCCTTTCTCATGATGTACCAGCTCGCCCCAAAGCCAGCTCCCGTTCCCCGCAGAGACCGCCTGCCCCCTCCCGCGACCTCTCCACCCCTAGCCTTCCCCGCTGGCTGTCAACAAAGGCGGCTTGCACGTTTGTTCCTCCACAGGTGGGAGGATTCCCCTCAAGTCTGCGTGCTCCGCCCCGAGATTCTCCTACCAGTTACTTGAACTGGTCTGCCTCCCGCGCGTCAGGCGGGGCTCCAAGGGGGCAGGGATCGCCTTTGGATCCTGACATACCCTGGAGGCCACGCTACAGGAGCGTCGGAGACTTTGGGAGGCCGACCTGCGAAGGGCCGCCTCTCTCCCTAACCCTCCTTCCCCCAGGTCCAGCAGCCCGCGCTCCCCGGGTCCCCTCACCCCCGTCGCACCCACCTCTTCCCTCTCCGCACGGCGGTTTCTACGAAATCTACTTCCCGAGAGCTGGAGACACTCGCTGATGACGTCGCACCGTCGCGCTGCTAATGCGTCAAAGCTGTGCGCTGATTGGCCACTGCCCGCGGCGTTTCCGGCCTCACTTGGAACAATAACTTTATTAGCAACCGCAGTGCGGCGTCGCGGGCTGGAGGCCCGTCCTGGCCTGAGCCACCGTCAGGGGCCCGGCGACAGAGTGTCGAGGTAGGGATAAGGACGGTGGCGACGCGGGCGACTGGTGGTGGCCTGGGGCCGGAAGGCCAGGGACTTACGCCGGGCCTCGGCGTCGGGTAAGGGAAGGAAGCCGGCGAGGCCGGAAACCGGAAACTACAGCTCCTCGAGGGCGCTGGGCCGGCCGGACTTCCGGCCGCGCGGCCTGACGGGAAGGGTAGTTTCGCGCCGCGCTGCGCCTAGAGGCCGCGGGTGGCAGCGCCGAGACGCTGAGGACCGCGACTGTGGCTATGGAACTGGAGCAGAGAGAGGGGTGAGCGCCGGGGCTGCGGGGCACGGTGGTCCGAGACGCGGCCGTGTGCTGGGCTCTGGGGGCCGGCGGGGTTTCGGTCCGGGAACCTGCTTCCCCTAGCGCCCTTTGGGGTCCCGGGGAGGGGGACGGCCGGGGCCCGGGATCGGGGACGGTGGGGGATCGGGTCCGGGGGACCGGGCCGGGGTCGGGCGGACCGAGGCCGGGATCACAGCGCCCCGCACCTCGGGCCTCGCAGGACCATGGCGGCCGTGGGCTTTGAGGAGTTCTCGGCGCCGCCGGGCTCCGAGCTGGCGCTGCCCCCGCTGTTCGGCGGCCACATCCTGGAGAGCGAGCTGGAGACGGAGGTGGAGTTCGTGTCCGGAGGCCTGGGCGGCCCCGGGCTCCGGGAGCGGGACGAGGAGGAGGAGGCGGCCCGGGGGCGGCGGCGGCGCCAGCGGGAGCTGAACCGGAGGAAGTACCAGGCGCTGGGGCGGCGCTGCCGGGAGATCGAGCAGGTGGGCGCTGGGGGCGCGGGCTCGGGGCTGTCTCCGTGGAGCGCGTGTTGGGGTGCAGGACCGACCGTGAGGGACGTGAGGACCAGGCGAGAGGAGCGATGGGCAGGCGGAGGGCCGAGTGGACTCCCGGGGAGGCTGCGCCCGAGCTGAGCCTTGAGTTAGGGAGAGCGGCGCGAGCAGAGGGGACGGCATGGGGAGGCCCCCAGGTCAGGGGTGCGCTCCTGGGAGTCAGGCGCGGCGCGGGGGCCGGCAGGCTTAACCCCGATGAGGGGAGAGCTGGGAGGTGATGGCCTGGAGAGGACAGGAGGGCGGGCCTCAGACCCCCGGAGGGCTCCACGGCCCCTGCACACAGGGCGCTCTGAGGAACCTGGCGGGGAAGTGCGTGGGAGAAGGGGTGGGATCCAGTGCGTTTTTCCTTACTCCTCTTCAGGTGAACGAGCGCGTCTTGAACAGGCTTCATCAGGTGCAGAGGATAACCCGCAGACTCCAGCAGGAGCGCAGGTAACCTCTCCGCACCCTGCCTCTCAGCATCCCTCACAGGCAAGGGCAAGGCTGGAGATGGGGTTTGGGGCTGAGGCATGTGAAGAGTGCAGCTGGGTCTTGGAGGAAGACCTGGGCCCGCGACTGGGGAAGGGTTGGGACAGCGGGATGGAAGGAACCCAGGCACTCGAGTGACTCCGAGCCCTGTCCCCTCTGAGCTGCGTTCTCCCACCACTAAGGTACCAGCACAGCTGCTAGGAGGTGCAGCTGGAGCGCAGGGTGGCCCGCTGCAGGCAGCTTCCCTAGTCAGCTGCTGTCTCCGAGCACAGGAGGGGCCAGTGTGCTGCAGACCCACCACCCGCCGTGTCCTAGCAAAATGGGGACAGGCTGGGTGATGCGGGGCTTCAAGCCCACATCCACCTGGCAGTTCTCACCTCAGCCTGGGCCCTGTCACCTTCCTCTGGGTACTTGGCCTCCCGGTCCTCCAGCAGCCCAGTGTCCCCTGCCTCCCAGGGTGTTCCTCTCAGCCACCTTTGATGTTCTTCCTTAGGCGCCCGGCCTCACCCTGCAGTCATCTCCCCAATGGCCTGGGATCTTCTGTGTCCAGCCTGGTAACTGCCAGCCATCAGTGGCGATTCTTATTTAACTAAAATTGCATTAAATTTTATTCACTAAAGTGAAATTGAAATTTTAGTTCCCACCATAGTTCCCATGGTTCATGCTGCACAAAGGCTCAGTTAGCCTCACGGTTGTTCTTTTTGCTGAGCTAGGGTCTCACCATGTAGCTGGCCTCACACTCATGATCTTCCTGCCTCAGCCTCCCAAGTGCTGGGGTTTCCACTGCACCCGGCAACTGCCAAGTACGTGTCTGACGAGGTCTTTGTTTTCTTATGGCACTGGGGATCGAACCCAGGGCCTTGGACATGCTGAGCACCGCCAAGCTGTCCCCAGCTCTTTGATTTTCACTTAACAGGAAGGGAACTTAAAGATTCAATTCCTTGAGTTGCATCAGCCACATGCCATGTGTTCAGTAGCCACAGGAGGGAACTTTAAGTTATCTTAAGATGAGTGACATTAAATGCTCGTTTGCCAGTCACCCCCAGCATGTGCCAGGTGCTTCGTAACAGCCCTGGCTCGGCAGGAGCTGCCTCTGACAGCACAGGTTCAGGCCATGGCACCCCTAGCAGAAAGTTCTACCGGATGGTGCAGGTCCTTCCTTAACCTCCTGTTGATGATCCTGGTCTTTTTCTTTTTCTTCTTTGTGGTACTGTGGGCTGAACCTGGGGCCTCAGGCATGCTTTGCAAATGCTCTATCACCGAGCGGCACGCCAGCCCAGTTGTTACTTCTTTGAGTTATGCAGGCTGCCTCTGGCTTCAAACTCACAACCTTCCTACCTCTGCCTCCTGAGCTGTGGGTATGTATGACAGGTGCAGGTCACAGCGCCCGGCACGATCCTGGTCTTAAAGGGCCGCTGACTTCTGAACGCTCACCACAGTTGTTCTCCGGGCTGAGGCCCGTCTGTTAACTGCCTGCTGGACAGTGACTGACGATCCAGCGCTGACGCTAGCTTGGCCTTCCCCACACCTGCCCCTGCCAGTGAATGCGTGGCCCACTGCTACCACTCGGCTGGCCCACGTCTGATCCCTGAGAACTTGTTGCCTCCACCCTTAGGGTACACAGAAGCCCAGTCCTCTCACACCTTTACAGCCACCACTGGGGGCCCAGGGATTACCGCTTGCTCTGGCCTCCCTGTTCCTCCCTTGCCTGCCAGTAACATGAAAGCACGGGTGGACCCTGGATTCCCCACCTGAACCTTCAGCCCAGATCTTCTGCACAGCAGGATTTACGGAGAGACCAGTGGCCTTCGGGGTAACTCAGCAGAAGGCTGAGAGGTCTGCCCAGGCTGAACACTAGGGTGGGTTCGGGCGATCGTGCCTTCTGAGCTCTTCACCTGGGGGTCTTGCCGCAGCCTCGAGTACTCAGGCTCCATCCCAGGCCTGCTCTCAGAGACGGGGGGCGGGGTCACATCGCCTCCTTCAGTGTCAGACACAGCCCTGCATGGCTCCTGAGTGGCTCAGTGAGTGTCCTCAGGGCACTGGATGAGGCCACACCTTAGTGGCCCTGCCCCAGGTGTCCTGTGTCTTCCTCCCAGTCCATCTGAAGTTCCCGTCGGGTCGGGTCCATTCTCCCACTTTCTGACCTGTTGGGTTTTGTTGGTTCCCTTCTTGTCTGTCTCCCCTGCAACTCCCTGAGCTCCGTCAGCACGGGCACCTGTTTTACTTCCTGGCACAGCCTCCATGCCTGGGACAGTGCCTGGTACACAAGGGGCACTCAGTGTGTACTTGTGGAATGAAAGCTCTAGCATGCGAAGCCCTCCACCCTAGCCTGGCACGGAGGAAGCAGGAGAGACTAGATGCAGGGCCAGGCGCCATGGCGCGCGCCTATAATTCGGTAACTCAGGAGACTGAGGCAGGAAGATCTTGAGGTGGAGGCCAGCGGCAGCCTGTGCAACTTAGCAAGACCCTGCCTCACAACGGAAAATAAAGGGCTGAGGCTACAGCCCTGTGGTGGAGCACTCACCCAGGAAGTGTGAGGCCCTGGGTTCAACACCCACGACTGAAAAAACCAACCAACCCACAAGAAAAACTAGATGCAGGGGTGGGGTGGCAGATCAGAAGGCAGCCTTGGTAAGAGGGGAGGTCACAGCGGGGGTACGCGTCACCTCCCCCGCCCTCCATTTACTCATAAAAGTTGTAACTCATCGTTGAGTGTTTGCCAGTGCCGACACCCCAGTAAGCATTTTAAAGATCCATGCTGGAGCGTGGCAGCGCACCATCCAGCCCGCCGAAGGTGTGACCTCCCGGTACGGAGCACAGGCTGAGGGTCAGGCGCGCAGCCCCGGCCAGGCTCCCGGGCTCAGCCCAGAGCCTTCGGGTGGTGGTGGGGGGGGGGGGGCAACATGGTTTCCAGTGGAGCCGGAGTGGGGCTAAGCCAAACCGGGCCCTGGCGGCATCTCTGTCCACACAGGTTCCTCATGAGGGTGCTGGACTCGTATGGGGACGACTACCGGGCCGGCCAGGTCACCTTCATGCTGGAGGTGAGCCCTGGGAACTGCATCTGTGCTGCGGGAACTCCTTTTTCCGGGGGGATGGAAAGGCGACATCAGTTCGCCCCAGATGAGGGCGCAGACAGACCAAAAGGACTGCCTCAGGTCCAGCTTGGAGATGCAGCGGGTTCACCGGCTCACTCGTGTGCTCCGCCACCAAAGGGTCCCCACCGAGCTGACTGTTCACCTTGTATATAACTCGGTGCCACCTGCAGCTGGGGCAGCAGGGAGTGGTGGCCGGCATCTCTGGAGGGGTCTCACGGTGCCCCCCAAGAGGGGAGGTTAACAGCCCTGTTCCCGTCACCGCAGGCCTCGCTCACTGCTGCACGGCTTCACTTGGCGGCCAAGACTGCAGGTGGAGGCCTGGTCATCACAGGTGCCACGTTTCCAGGTGGCAGTGGTCGTGGCCAGCCGGGAGGCAGCAGCTACACCACACTCCTTCCTTTTCCCAGGACGAGGGCAGCCAGGGCACAGATGCCCCCACCCCCGGGAATGCGGAGAACGAGCCTCCAGAGAAAGAGGGGCTGTCTCCGTCCAGGAGGACTCCCGCCCCTGCAGAGCCCGGCAGCCCGGCCCCTGGGGAGGGACCCAGCGGGAGGAAGAGGCGGCGAGCACCGCGGACGGGAGCCTCGCTGACCCCGGAACTGGCCCCAATGCAGGTGCGAGGCCTGGGCGAGGGGCCGGGGCAGGGGAGGAGGACCTGGAGAATTGAGGGACCCCAGGTGGTAGCGGGGAGGAGGGAGAAAGCAGAAGCACCGGGAGGGAGGGACGTCGTGTGGCCTGGGAACCCGGCCCCGGGATGTGCGAGGGTCTCCCTAGCCCACCCCTGCCTTGTTCTTCTCTCCCCAGATTAAGGTCGAGGAGGACTTCAGCTTCGAAGCAGATGAGGCCTTGGATTCAAGTTGGGTTTCTCGGGGGCCAGACAAACTGCTGCCCTACCCCACCCTGGCCAGCCCCCCGTTTGACTGACCCTTCCCCAATAAACTGACCCCTCACTCGCCTTGGCTGCTGCCTGCCACTCCCCGATCTGATCACACGCTCAGACGTGAAGTGGGTTTTCACGCTTTATTGAGGGCCACAGGGAAGGGCTCCTCCCAGCCATCATGAGGGCTCAGAGTTTCTTCAGCCACTCCAGGCTGCGACCCTGGGGGTCCTGGGGGTGGCTGGGCACGTCAGGCATGTTCCCGTCGTCTCGGAGGGGCACTGGGAGACAAGAGGGTGGGCCTGAGACCAAGCGGTCTCCAGGCCCTGCAGAGAGCAGCTGAGCTGCGAGTTTATGTGGAGAGAGGGCAAGGAGACTCGGGGCAGAGAAGAGAGCAGGGGTCAGGGAGTCCACATCGAGGCAGACACAGCAAAGGAGAGGTCCCCAGCAGAGACGGGGGTCACCTGCAAAGCGACAGACTGGAGCCCAGGGGGGAAAAGAAACTAGGAAAGACAACAAACTGAAAGCCCAAAACAGGATGTGATGTGCATATGTGGGTTTAAAAACAAAACCCAAACGTGAACAGGGAGGGCTCAGACACTGGAGTCTCTGCCCTTGCTCAGGAGGCGCTGCCCGGACTCCCCTTCCCTCGGGCACAGGCCCTGCTCACCTGGGTAGTTGTAGGGGGTGGCTTCATTGATCATGGTGGCATACTTGGTGTAGGGGCTGAGTGGGGGCAGAATTATAGCTGTGGAGAGACATCACATGGGTGAGGCCCAAGGGAACTGGGTGTCAGGGGAGGCAGGGAAAGGGAGCAGGTCAGGGGCCACCAAGGAGGACCCTGTTCTGTGGGCTCCCATTTATGGGGAGGAAGGAGGCATGGAAACTCAGTGCTGGCTCTCAGGGATACATGAGGCCTAGAGAGCACAAGGGAGGAAGTGGGGCTGGCCATGAGATGACAACACTGGAGTCCCGGTCCACCAGGGCCAGGGCCAGGAGTCCTGGGTGGTGGTGGTGGTGGTTGGGTGCCGAGTGCCATCAAGTCGAGCCCCACTCAGCGACCCTATGTACAACAGAACAAAACCCTCCCCAACACTGATACTGCCATGCAGAGCACTATGTCAGTGCTTCTCTGCTATTCATACCGTTTTCAATGGCACCTGATCTCAGAAGCTAAGCAGGGTGGAGCCTGGTTAGTCCTTGGATGGGAGATCGCCTGGGAACACCAGGTGCTATAGGTTTGGGAGAAGGACCCAGCAACCCATTCCCAAAAAACAATCAGCAATTGAAAACCCTATGAATAGCAGGGAAGTGCTAGCAATACTGTTTCACCTGTTGTACGTAGGGTCGCTATGTGTGGGACACCAACTCGAAGGCACCTAACAACAACAACAATAAGACTTTGAAATCCAGTGTGTCTCGTATCATTTCAACTGTAGCTGCCCCAGAGCAAAGCGGCCAGGAGTGGTTGCTGGCCTGTTCCAGAACCTTACCCAGTGCAAGGCTGAGGTGTCAACAGTACTAACAAGACCTGGGAAACTTAGAAATGCAGACCCCCAGACCCTACCCACACCTACTCAATCACAAATTCATTCAAAGTGACCCCCACCCGCAGTGCACCAGAGGTATGAGTAGCGCCTGGTCTCGAGGGGCAGAGGACAGAGGTTCTCGGACAGAAAGGCTCCCTGGAATCACTAGGGGGTTAGCACAAGACACAGGTTCTGCAGCCCACCTCCATCCCAACCCACTCAGAATCTGCAGTGGAGAGAGGACACACAATTAGTCAACACGCAGTGTTCTCAAGGTACAGCCAGAGTTGCGGGCCGTGCACCTCTTACACAGGTGTGTATGGGGTGGAGAGGGAGGGGCTCAGGCGAGGGGTCACCGCGGGAAGGTGGCCCCCTGGCGGCGCCCCCAAGCCGGCGAGCGCGATGGGGCGGCGGGCGCCAGGAAGGCGCGCTGTGTTGGTGGGGAGCATGATGCACGTGCACGCCTGGGCACTCACGCACCGAGCCCCGCGATGGCGAAGGACACGACCAGCACCGGCTCCTTGGCCCAGGCATTCTTGAGGAAGGCGGCGAATCCTGCGGGGGTGCGCAAAGGTCACCCTGCAGGGGCTGCCGCGCTGACCTCCAACCCCCTCGTGCCACCCGCGGCGCGGAGCCCCCTTGGGACCTCCGCGTCCCACTCCGGCACGGGACGCCGCCGCGCCTCCGCCCTGGGACCGCCCACCGGCTCCCGGAACCACCCGAGCCCCGCGCGCCCCTGACGCCCCCAGCGCCCGCACTCACTCCCAGCCATCTTGGTCGCGGCGGTGGCGAGCGCGCACAGCACTCTGGGAGTTGTGGTCCCTACGCAACCTTGGGCGGCGCGTGCGCACTAGAGGAAAAGTGCCGAGGGGAGAAGCGCAGGCGCGGAGCACCCTGGGAGTTGTGGCTCTAGTGCAAGGCGCCGCAGTGTGGGTTCCACATGCGCCGTTGACCTGAAGTGCCCAGGCGAGAAGGCAGGCGCGGAGCCGCCTGGGAGTTGTGGCTGCGGAGCTTGGCTCAGCGGTCGTGGTCCGCGCGTGCGCACTAGCGCAGAAGTCTTAACGGCGGGAAAGTAGTTTTGAGAACAAGCTTGCTTTGCACACTTGCTGGGGCGCTCTCAGCCTGGAGGTCGCTGCAGAGGAGAGGAGGAACTTCTAGTTCTCCAGCAGCAGCCCAGCTAAGGCGGAATAAAATTGTTCTGATCTTAGAGTTTATGGAAGTCCATTTTACAGGTGGAGAAACTGGAAGTCCATTTTACAGGTGGAGGCCCAGAGAAGGCAGCCAGGGCTGACGTGATTGGAGGTCGCAGCTCGGCATCAGCTCATGCTGGACCCTCTCAGCTTTCATCCCAGATGGTGTGCGGCCTTTTGTGGGCTCCTACAGTGCCCTGTGTTAGTGCCATGTCGTTTAGATCATCTTTTAATTTTTTTTTTCTGTGTTGGGGGGCTGAACCCCGGCCCTGACACATACTTTTGCAAGCGCTCTACCACTGAGCTGCACTCTCAACTCCTTTTAATTTTTTGTTTTTTAATCTTGAGACAGGGTCTTTCTAAATTATGCAGGCTGCCTCTGTCCTTGAACCTGTGATCCTTCTGCCTCCATTTCCAGAGTCACTGGGATTATATTATATTGGACGTGCCTCACCGCACTCAGCCAGTTTTTAATATTTATTTATTTATATATTTTTGTGGTGCTGAGGGTTGAACCCAGGGTCTCGTGCCTGCATGCTTTGCAAGTGTTGGACCACTGAGCTGCACCCCCAGCCCATGTTTTTTACTTTTTTGAGACAGTCTCGCTAAATTACACAGACTGCCTCTGGTCTCAATTTGCGATCCTCCTGCCTCCGCCTCCCAAACCACTGGGATTACAGATGTGCACCACCACGCAGCTCAGTTTTTAAATTTTTTAACTGATCTGGCCTGGTTTTCGGTCAGACTAGGAGCTGTTAGGACAGTAACAGGTCTGAGCCCTCTCTGTGCTCCCGACATCGCACAGTAAGTGTGTGTACATGATAGGTGCTGTTGTTGTTGTTGTTGTTAGGTGCCGTCAAGTCGTGTCCTATTCTTAGCGACCCTCATAAGGTTTTCAATGGCTGATTTTTTCGGGATTGCCTCGGGAGTGGATTGCCACCTCCTTCTCCCATTTTTGTGGTGCTGGGAATCGAACCTGCGACCTCAGAGATTGCAGAGCAGCGCTCTACCAACTGAGCTAAATCCCAGCTGATAGGTGCTATATTTTGGTTGGATATTTTGGTTGAATTAATGGTCCTACCAGGTGATGACTGTTCCCTCTCCCATTTTTTTTCCATGGGTAGTCAAGCCGTGACACAGTGACCACAGGCTCCCACCTGACTCCTCCCTTCCCTACATAAAGTGAGGTTCACTCCATTAACTGGGAGGGGGTGGGGCACTGCCAGCCTTTGCCCCAGCTCGTGGAGAGTTGTCCACCATGGCCCTCGCACTGATCCTTGGGCTGCTGACCCTCTGTGAGCCGCCCCTCCTCTCTTCCTGGGATCCTGGTGGGCTGGGGGTAGAGGGAGAGGATCTGGGGGCCCAGACACCCTGCAGTGACCAGGCAGCAGTAGCTGGGCATTTGGAATTCAATGCCCAACTCAGAATAAGGGGTCAGGACTGGGGACCGCACCCCTGGGTCCTAAACAAGGGAAGACAGATTCCTGGAAGGGGTGGGGGTTGGGGCAGATTTCTCTGGATCTTTTTTTTTTTTTTTTTTTTTTTTTTGCAGTACTGGGTGTTGAACCCAGGGCCTCACGCTTGCATGCTCTGGAAGTGCTGGACCACTGAGCTGCACCCCCAGTCCATTTTTTTGACTTTTTGAGACAGGGTCTCGCTAAATTATGCAGACTGCCTCTGGTCTCCAACTTGTGATCCTCCTGCCTCTGCCTCCCAAATTGCTGGGATTACAGGCATGCACCACTGCGCCCAGCTATTTCTCTGGATCTTATGGCAGGACAGGATGAGGGGACTGAGTTTTGACTCCTGGATTCGGATGTGGACCGGCTGAGAGCAGATCTCCTGGGTCCCAAGGGAGAAGGGGGCTGGGGGCCCAGACTCCTGAACCCCAAGGAGAAAAAACTGTGGGAACAGATTATTGTCCCCTGGGAAGGTGGACCCCAAGAGTCTGAGCCCCTGGTCTGAAAGCACAGAGGGGCTGAGTCCAGACCCCTGGCTCTTCAGTGGGTGGAGAGTGGGCGTCTGGATTGCTGGTTGCTCAGAGAGCAGGGTAAGAAGAAGGTGCTTGTTTTCCAGAGTAAACAGGGTGTGAGTCAGATTCCCGCGTTATGGGTGAGGTGGGACTGGTAGCCACAAAGGACTTTTAAAAAGAGCTATCTCTACCCCATCCACAGGGCCTCTGTGCCACGCAGACTTCCCGCCATCTGGTGAGTAACAGACCCTGTTCATTTGCCTTATGTTGTTGACAATCCATTTCCAACTACTCGGATTTTATTTTGGGGCCCAGCCTCACCCCATATTTCCTTCTTCCCTCCATCCCTTTCTTCCTCCCTCTCTTTTCCATTTTTCCCTTTCCCTTTCTCTCCTGTCCTTCTCTTGACCTTCCCTTTCGTCCTTTCCTCCCTCCCTCCTTCTTTCTTTTCCTTCTGCCTGACCGTCCACCAGCCTCCCTTCCTTCCTTCCTTCCTCCCCGCTTTTTTCCTTCCTTCCTGCTTCCCTTCCTTCCCTTCCTTGTTTCCTTCCTTCCCTCCCTCCCTCCCTTCCTCCTTTCCTTCTTTCTCTGTCTCCTTACTTCCCTTAGTGACCATTACAGGTGAGTTGTGAAGACCATGAACTTTGGTGCTAAAGAGACCTAAACCAGAACCCCGGGTTCACCATCTTATTCATTATATGACCTCCAACAAACCACAGCGCTTGAAAAACCGCATTTTCCTCTCTGGAAAAGGGGCTGTTGTGAGGATTTATTTATTTTTGTTGTTATTATTACTGGAACAGGGGGGCTGAAGCGAGGGCCTTGTACATCCTTTGCCAGTGCTCTACCACTGAGCTGTACCCCAGACTCTTATTTTATTGTTTATCTCGAGACAGGGTCTCACTAAGTTGGGCAGGCTGCCTCTGGCCTCCAACCTGTGATCCTCCTGCCTCTGCCTCCCGAGTCGCTGGGACGACAGACGTGCACCAGCGCACCTAGCTTGTTGTGAAGATTTAATACAACTGCATATGTAAAACTGTTGGCTCCGAACCTGGCATAGTGCAGGGCCCCAGAAATAGAATTTCCTGCACTGCAATTGCTCCCCCAGCTTTCCCCATGGGAATTCACTCTCCACAAAAGACGACCCTCCCCTGCCCATTGGTGTCTTAGGTTTTCTGATGAGTGAGGCCTCTTCTTTCTCCCAGACTTTCTCCTACTGTGCTCCACTTCACACAAGAATCACCTAAGGTTGGGCATGGTGGTGCACGCCTGTAATCCCAGCGGCTCGGGAGGCGGAGGCAGGAGGATCGCAAGTTCGAGACCAGAGGCAGTCTGTGTAACTTAGTGAGATCCTGTCTGAGAAAGTAAAACAATGGGCTGGGGGTTCAGCTCAGTGGTCCAGCACTTGCAGAGCATGCAGGCATGAGGCCCTGGGTTCAACCCCCAGTACCGAAAAAAAAAGAAACACCTAAGGAACCATTGGGCTGGGATTTGGCTCAGTTGGTAGAGTGCTGCGCTGCAGTCTCTGAGGTCCCGAGTTCAATTCCCAGCACCGCAAAAATGGGAGAAGGGCCTGGCAATCCACTCCCAAGGCAATCCCGAAACAGTCAGCCATTGAAAACCCTATGAGGGTCGCTATGAGTCGGATACCGACTCGACAGCACCTAACAACAACAAGGAACCATTAGTATCTGAATTATCAACTTATTTCAAATGAGTATTTTTTTTAATTAACTTATATTTTGAGTACTGGGGGTTGATCCCAGGGCCTCAGGCATGCTTTGCAGGCACTCTAGCGCTGGTTTGCACCCCAGCCTATTTTTTACTTTTTATTTTGAGACAGGGTCTTACTAAGTTATGCACACTGCCTCTGGCCTCCAATTCGTGATCCTCCTGCCTCAGGCTCCCGAGCTGCTGAGATTACAGGCTTGTGCCCTGTGCGTGACTTAAGTTAGTTTTCTAAATGATAAAGCTAATACGTATTCACAGTTATAAAAATCCGATCATTACCAAAGGACAAGTAACAACTTCCTTGTTCTCCTTCCTTCCCTTCCTTAAATAATGTTCTGAATCCTTTCAAAAAATTTCCATACATTCACACACATACATATTTAGACCTCTTTTTTCCTTGTCAAAGCAAAATGGATATTTCATGACTCACTCTATTCTGCTTTTATGGTTTTTTTCACTTTACGATCTATCTTGGAGACATTTCCATGTCTCTATAGCTATTTTGTTTTATTTTTAACTGCAGCCTGGGACTTACCACATATGCCTGGCTGGATTCTAACTGATTTCGCCATTCCTGTTTTTTATTAGTAAGTTTTTAAGTTAGTGTACAACTTAATGGGTTTCATTATGATATTTCCATACCTGCCTGTCGTAAAGGCAGGGAAATGGATGGAACTAGAGGTCATCATTGTAAGTGAAATAAGCCAGAGCTGGAAGACAAATATGACCTGTTTTCCCTTGTGTGTGGATGCTAGATTTCAACAGCTGTTCAATATTTTAATGTATATCATGAAAGTAGGAGGGGGACTGTGTAGGGGAAGAAAAGAGACTAAAGACAGGAGGGAAGAGGCAGGAAGAAAGTGTAACGGAGCCAGGTGCAGTGGTGCACACCTGCAATCCCAGAGACTCTGAAGGTGGAGGCAGGAGGATCAGGAGTTTGAGGCCAGAGGCAAGCAGTGCAACTTAGTGAGGCCCTGTCTCAAAATTAAGAAAAATAGTGGCGCACACCTGTAATCTCAGCAGCTCGGGAGGCAGAGGCAGAAGGATCACAAGTTCGAGACCAGAGGCAGTCTGTGTAACTTAGTGAGACCCTGTCTCAAAAGTAAAAAAATAAATTAATTAATTAAAAATTTAAAAAATAGCCTGGGGGTGCAGCTCAGTGCTCCAGCACTTGCAGAGCATGCAAGCGTGAGGCCCTGGGTTCAACCCCCAATACCACAAAAAATTTTTTTTTAATTAAAAAAAATTAAAAAGGATCTGGGGGTGCGGCCCAGAGGTAGAGCACTTGCAAAGTATGTGCAAAGCCTTGGGTTCAACCCCCAGACACTACAAAAAAAAAGGAGGGGGGTGGAAAGAAAGAAAGAGCTGCACTTCTAGCTCATGTTTCACTTTTTGAGACAGGTCCTTGCTAAGTTGTGCAGGCTGCCCCTGGCCTCAAACTTGCAATCCTCCTGCCTCAGCCTCCCAAGTCTCTGTGATTACAGGTGTGTGTTATGGTGCCCAGTTGAAGTTTTCATTTTATATTTAAAGATGGTTTCCCTACTCTGAGACAAAGATATTATCCTATTTTTTCCCTAATATTTTAAAAAACACATGTAGATCTTTATCTTGGAATTTGTTTTAGGGAATGGCATGAGGTAAAGATCCAACGTTACTTTTTTTAAGCAGATAGCAAGTGTTGGCAACTGCCATCATCTGTTTTACAGTGCTGCTGTTGGGTGCCATCGAGTCAGATCCAGCTCATAGTGACCCTGTGTACAACAGAATGAAACACTACCCAACACTGTGCTGTGCACACAGTCTTTTTAAATTCGAGCCCATTGTTGTAGCCACTGTATTTGTTCTCATCTTGAGATGTGCCACATCAGCAAAAGGAAGTCCTGGGGCTTTACTCCATTCCCGTCATTAAGGTGACTCTCTTTTGAGGAGGCAACTCTTCCCCGGTTGTTTCTTGACTGCCTCCCAGCCTTCACAGCACAAGCTGACGGGGAGTTTATGGCGCGGCTCTAACACAGTACCACAAAGTGAGCAACTTATATACCAGTTCTGGAGGCTGGGAAGTCCCCAAGATCAAGGGTCCAAATCTGGCGAGGGCCTTCTTGGCGTTCATGATATAGCAGAGGGAGTCACACGGACAAGAGTC
>VMDO01005512.1:0-24122 GCA_007922755.1 Pedetes capensis | reverse complement strand
CTGTTCAAGGCCGACGAGATCAGCCCCCAGCTCTTCCGGGACGTGTCCGCGGCCCTGGCTGAGTTCTTCCTGGAGGAGGTGACCCCGGCCCAGGGCGGCGGGTACCGCTGCTGCTACCGCAGGACTGACTGGGGCCCGGGCGTCTGGTCCCAGCCCAGTGATGCCCTGGAGCTGCTGGTGACGGGTGAGGATGGCGGGGGGTGGGGAGGGGGTGGACGGGGGCGTGATGGGGGATGGATGGAGGGACAAGGGACAGAGGGATGGAGGGACACAGGGATGGAGGGACAGAGGGATGGACAGAAGGATGGAGGGACAGAGGGATGGAGGGACACAGGCATGGAGGGACGGAAAGACACAGGGATGGAGGGACAGAGGGATGGAGGGATGGACAGAGGGATGGAGGGACAGACGGACACACACTGTCACCTGCAGACCAGCTGCCACGGCCATCCCTGGTGGCGCTGCCTGGGCCGGTGGTGGCACCCGGCGCCAACGTGAGCCTGCGCTGTGCAGGCCATGTGCAGGGCATGAGTTTCGCACTGTACCGCGTGGGCCTGGCTGAGCCACTGCGCTATGTGGACTCCGCGCAGCCCTGGGCCGACTTCCCGCTGCAGGGCGCCGACGCCCCTGGGACCTACAGCTGCTACTACCACACGCCCCGCGCACCCTATGTGCTGTCGCAGCGCAGCGCGCCGCTGGTCATCCACCTGCACGGTGAGGCTGGGGAGGCTGGGGTGGGGACGGACGCCCAGCCTCCCTCCGGAGCCACGACCCGGGGGGTGCGGGCCCAACTTCCGCCTTCAGACCTGGGGTCCACACCCCAGTCCTCCTCCCTCAGACCCCAGGGACCACACCCCAGCCTCGTCCCTCAGACCCTGGGGTCCAGGCCCAGACTCCTCCCTCAGACCCAGGGATCCAGGCCCAGCCTCCTCCCTCAGACCCAGGGGTCCAGACCCCAGCCTCCTCCCTCAGCCTCCTCCCTCAGACCCCACCCTCCTTCCCCATGACCCAGGGGTCCAGGCCCAGCCTCCTCCCTCAGATCCTGAAGTCCAGGCCCAGCCTCCTCCCTCAGACCCAGGAACCCAAGCCCCTTCTCCCACTGGCCCTGCTCTTCTTGGAGATTCACCTCCTCTTCCGTTGGAGACTTTGGGGTCAGAAGCTGACCGCCTCGCGCCCCTCTTCTGCCCGCAGACTCGCGCTCCTCGGACTACACCCGGGGCAACCTCGTGCGCCTGGGGCTGGCGGGGCTGGTGTTGATCTCCCTGGGCGTCCTGGTCGCTTGGGACTGTGGCCGCAGGAGCAGTGCCCCTGGTGGCATCCCGCCCTGGGGGAACCGGATATAGACACTTGGGACGTGAGGAGCTTCCGGGAGAGGTGCAGAGAGTCTGGGATCCCTGAGGTGACCGCCCCTCAGCGGACGCCCCAGGACCCCGGACCCAGCCCCGCTGAGCCGTCCTTGCCCTCCCTGTGCTGGAGCTCCCATGGTCCCAGCAGAGCAGACAGTGCGATCAGTGGTTGGAGCTTCCACGCTGGCGACGTGAGTTCAAACCCTGGGGTTGGTGCTCACTCACAAGGACGTTTGGAAGGCTACCTGCTCCCAGGCTTGGTTTCCTTGATTGTAAAACGAGCTCACAGATATCACATCACAGCACCGTTGCAGGATTTGCTTACACGCAACAGGTCTTCAAAAACAGCAGCCCACCATAAATGCTCAATAAACCTTATATACCGTGCCCAGTGACTTCTATCAGGCTTGCAGGCCCTTTTTTCGAGGTACTGGCGGTTGAACCCAGGGCCTTATGCTTGTGTGCTTTGCAGGTATTGGACCACTGAGCTGCACCCCCAGCCCATTTTTAAAATTAAAAAAATTTTTTTTTTAGTTTTTGAGGCAGGGTCTTGCTAAGTTACGCAGACTGCCTCTGGTCTCGACCTTGCGATCCTCCTGCCTCTGCCTCCCGAGCCGCTGGGATTGCAGGCGTGCAGGCCCTTCAGTGGAGATCTCCCATTTCTTTTCCTGGCGCACGCTCCAGCTCGGTTCTCAAGCAATCCTTCATGGTTCCCTTCATGACAGCGCCCTTGTTCCTCAAGAAAACCCCTTCCAAACTCCCCCTTGGACCTTCGCCCAAAATGGATCAAGAGCTGACCAAGGGGAGCTTTGGTCCGAATCACAGCTTCGTGTGCAGACGGCTGCTCTCCTTGACCTGTTGTTACGGTGGCGCAAGGGTCCCCGACCCCGCAAGAGGAAGTGGAGCACGCGCAGTACAACTTTGACCTGGACGCCAGGATCTCTCCGTGGACTCTTTCCCACTGCGCTCTTGGCGACCCTCACATTCGTTCCTCCCCTTGTTTGCTTTCCTTGTTTTGTCTCTTCCCCCTCAAGAAAGACAGAGGAGGAGGAGGAGGGGTGGGGGAGAGAAGGCGCTCAGGCGCCTCTTCCTCCTGTCATAAGGACACTCATCCCGTCGTGGGGGCCCCACCCACCCAGCCTCATTTAAACCCAGTTGCCTCCCAGAGACTCCGCCTCCTAACACCATCACATCAGGGGATGGGGCCTTAATGTATGCATTTGGGGGGGGGGGGTGCGGACAAACGCTCGGCTCAATGCGCCTCCCGTGGACTCTTCACCGTGGCTTGTTTTGCAGATCTGCAGAGGCCCGTGCTACCTTGCAGGGGAGGCTGCCTCTGTGCTCTGGAAGCCACGTGCTCAGCGACAGCACCCAAGTCCTGCGCCACTGATGGGGTGTGGGCGGGGCAGCTCACGATCCTTTTGGAGGAGGCAGCCTCGAGAGGCTGGGTGCAGGGAGGCCACGCCGCTTCCCACTCCCGTTGGTGATGCCTAGTAAGAAATTGCATATTGGGGACCCAGGAGTTTGTCTCAGTGTGAGGCGCTCGCCCAGCATGTGCGATGCCCTGGCTTCGATCCCCTGCATGGAGTGGGGCCATCCGCTCAATCTTCAGCCCCAGAAGCCTTGAGCTAATACACCGGGGAGAGGAGACTCCAGCTCGTCCTAAGGAGTCCCTTTCAGCCATCCCTGAGGCCACGCTAACGTGGAGCACGTTGTCTCTCTTGGAGCACGGGGTGGTTGCCAGAGGAGCCGCGCAGGTGGCCGCAGGTTGGAATCTTCAGCTTCGCCTGAGCCACCCACCGGGGCGGTGACTCAACAGCCCTGCGCGCGCCGTGGAATCTTCGCAGGAACCTTCAGCGTTGAGGCTCAGAGACTTCCCAGCGGTGCGCACCTCCGCGTGGGAGGTGTACCCCAACGCCTGTGCGCAGAACCTTGTGACCTCCCCTGGGCATCCCCCTCTCTGGGCTCCCTTGCGTGGTTTTCGGCATCCTGCGTAATGACCTGGCAGTGGGGAGGACAGTGTTTGCCTCCGTTTCCTCCAGCTGCAGAAGCAAATGGACAGAGAGGAGGAGGGGTCGTGGGAACTTCTGATCTGCAGCCGGGTCGGAGCGAGGGGGCCACGTGCTTGTGACTAGTGCCCGAGGTGGGACCTGTCCAGGAGGGCGAAGTCCTCAACCCACGGGGCTGCGCTAACTCCACGCAGGTAGCATCGGAGCTGAGTTGACCCTGGACACCCAGCTGGCGTCCGCAGAGGCCTGAGGACTTGCTTCGTGGGGGGGGGGGGGGGGGGGGGGGGGACGTCATACATTTGGTGTTAGAAGGACTGTGGAAGGCACACAATTTCCCTCCGCCCCTGCCCCCCTGGGGGCGGTCATGGGACGCTTGCTCACGGCTTCCTGTTTCTGATGAGGTGTCAGGCTTTCCAGCCCGCAGATGAGAGCTGCAAAGGGCAGAAACCCTGGCCACCGTCCAGACGCCGCGCCTCGGCAGCGCAGGCTCCCACGTGTGTACTGTGGACAGTTGGTTCCTCTTTT
The DNA here is from genome assembly GCA_007922755.1 of Pedetes capensis. NCBI lineage: Eukaryota > Metazoa > Chordata > Mammalia > Rodentia > Pedetidae > Pedetes > Pedetes capensis. The sequence continues at coordinate 20,242 of VMDO01005512.1, read as the reverse complement.
TGCTGTTTTATTTTTTTCCATTCTCAGTCCTCGGGGGCTGAACCCAGGGCCTTTGCACGTGCTTTGCAAGTGCTCTACCACTGAGCTGCACCCCAGCCCCTTTTTACTTTGAGGCTGTGTCTTGCTCCATTGCACAGGCTGCCACAGGCCTCGAACTCATGATCCTCCTGCCTCGACCTCCCCAGTCGCTGGGATGACAGGCATGTGTCATTGTGCCCAGCATCCTTTGGCTCCTTTCGTTTGTCATCTTTTTGTGGGGCAAGGTTGATGGGGAGCTGGCACTTGTGCTTTGCTCTTCATTTTGCTCTGCCTGGCTGGCTCTGAAAGTGACTTGCTCTCTCTTCCCTCTTCGAATCACTCAGCCCTGGCCTTGCCCTGTCTTACATAGGTGACCTTGACAGCTACAAGTCCCCACCACATCATTATCAGCTGTCAACCTGTTTATCCATTTCTTGTTTTCTATTAGCAAAAAAACTGAACTTTACAGGCCTGCTTCGTGCTTTTAAGTTTACTTAATACAATCCCCTGGGCTGGGATTTAGCTCAGTTGGTAGAGCACCGCTCTGCAGTCTCTGAGGTCCCAAGTTTGATTCCCAGCACTGCAAAAAATGGGAGAAGGATATGGCAACCCACTCTCAAGGCAATCCCAAAACAATCTGCCATTGAAAACTCTATGAGGGTCGCTATGAGTCGGACACGACTCAATGGCACCTAACAACAACAATACAATCCCCTAGCTTAGCTTTTAAATACTCAAGTTTCCGTTCTGGGCGTGGTGGTGCACATCTGTAATCCCAGCACTCGGGAGGTGGAGAAGGAAGGACAGAGAATTTGATGCCAGTCTGAGCTACACAGCAAGACCCTCCCTCAAAAAAACCAAAAACAGCTGGCTACAGTGGTGCCTGCCTGTCACCCCAGAGACTCTGGAGGCTGAGGCAGGAGGATTGCAGGTGGTGGCCAGAGACAAGCTCCATAATTTAGTGAGAGTCTGTCTCAAAATAATTTTTAAAAAAAATTAAAAGGGAGCTGGAGGCATAGCTTAGTGGTGGAGTGCTTGCCTAGCATGCTCAGTGCCCTAGGTTCAATCCCTCAGTACTACAAAAAGAAAAAGAGAAGGTAAAGCAAAAAATAAAACAAAAAACCAAAAAGTCAAATGTCTGATTCTAACCAAAAGTAGTTTAAGGAAGAGATTTTAAAAATATGTTCTTGCTTTTTTACAGCTATGAGGAGAGAGAGAGAAGAAGGAGGAGGAGGAGGAGGAAGAGAAGGAGGAGGAAGAGGAAGTGGAGGAACAGAAAGAGGAGGAGGAAGAAAAGGAGGAGGAGGAGGAGGAGCAGGAGGAAAAAGAAGAGGAGGAGGAGGAGGAGAGAGAGAGAGAAGTTAGCGTGAGGAGGAAGAGGTATTATTTGGTGCCATAAAAATAACCCAAGGGTCTATAGTTTGGTAAGGTGAAAAACTGCGAATATTCAAAAGGCTGTAAATGTGCTTTATAGTGTGGCACAGTGAGGAGATGTCTGGTTATTTATCATGGTTGCCAATGTGTTCTGTTCTCTGCTCCTATAAACCTGTCCTTTGAAGTATAATTTGCACAAAATAACCTTGGAAGAGTCCGAAGACATTAGACATTCCTGCCAGGGTCCCAGGAGTCCCTTTCAAGAGGCGACCCCAGTGCTGACTAGTGGCGGCCTCTGAGGCTCCCCTGCCCTGGTAACGGTGTCATCGGCACCTCTGGATTCCAAAGCAGCAGAAGCGCTGTGAAAACAGTTCTGCGGAATCCCGGGCTGTTCATGAGCACACTGGGTTCTTTTTCTTATACACGGGGGAAACGGAACCGCCTAAGACAGTGGTACGTTCCTCGCTCTAACAAGAGTTTGAAGGCCTTGTTTCACTTCAGTCACACTGTCAGTTATCCCTGATTGGGGCTGTTGTGAGCGCTAGGAGGGAAGGGGCGTTCAGAGGCAATGGGTCCACTGACTCAGTTATCACAGCTGTGGTAAGGGATGGTACAGTAGTGAGTGGGCATTCAGAGAAGACTTGGCTGCAGAAAGCATCCTTAAACTGGTTTCTAAGCAGAGCTGAAAAATAGGCCAAGCAGGGCCGGGCATGGTGGTGCACACCTGTCATCCCAGAGGCTCAGGAGGCAGAGGCAGGAGGATCGCAAGTTCGAGACCAGAGGCAGTCTGTGTAACTTAGTGAGATCCTGTCTCAAAAAGTACAAAAATGGGCTGAGGGCGCAGCTCAGTGGTCCAGCACTTGCAGAGCATGCAGGTGCGAGGCCCTGGGTTCAACCCCCAGTACCGCAAAAAATAAAATAAAATAAAATAAAAATAAAAATAAATTTTAAAAAAAAGGCAAAGCAGAAATGGTGGTGGTGAGGGGCACCTGCAAGCAGAGGAAACAGTTACATCGCAGGGCCTGAGATGGGAAGGGGGTGATGTGCTCCAACCCAGTGGCTCTCAAACTTGCTGGGCCTGGGAATCTCCCAGGAAGATGCAAAATCGAAGGTGAGGTGCCCAGCTCTCCTTCTCTACCCCTATTTAAAACCACATGTTGTGGAAAGGTCAGACATCCCCTCTCTCTACCTATCATCTACCTCTCTATCCACCTGCCTATCCAAATGCGCGCACGCGCACACACACACGCGCACACACACACACACACACACACACACATTTCCGTTTTTATTGTGGAAAATACATGTTGTTTGTTGTCAGGTGCCATGGACTCAGGTCTGGCTCATAGTGACCTGATGTACAACAGAACGAAACATTCCCTCACACTGTGCCATGCCCAGCTCTGTGTCAGTGCTTCTCTGCTATTTATAGGGTTTTCAACAGCAAATTGTTTTGGGAGTGGGCTGCCGGGTGCTTCTTTCTAGCCTGCAGCACCTGGTGTTCCCAGGTGGTCTCCCATCCAAGGGCTAATCAGGCTGACCTTGCTTAGCTTCCAAGATTAGGCGGGATAGGATGCCTGAGTGCTGTGACTGCAGTGGGAAATACATATAGCATGCAGTTTACCACCTTAACCATTTTGAAGTGTACAGCTTATTGATAAATCCATCCACAATGTTAGACAACCATCCCCATTATCCACCCCCAGAACCCTTTCCATAAAACTGGAACTCTGTACTCACTGCACAATGGCTTCCCAATTCCATCCACCTCAGTCCCTACCACCACCAGCCCGCTTTCTGTCTGTGTGAATTCGATTACACTAAGTACTTCATATAACTGGAATTATACAGTATTTGTCTTTTTGTGACTGGCATATTTCACTTAGCGTAATGTCCTCAAGGTTTACCCATGCTGTAGCATGTGCCAGAATTTCTTGCCTTTTTAAGGCTGAGTAGTATTCCTTTAGGGCTGGGATTTAGCTGAATTGGTAGAGCACTGCTCTACAGTCTCTGAGGTCCCTGGTTCAATCCTGGCCCCACAAAAATGGGAGAAGGGTGTGGCAATCCACTCCCAAGGCAATCCCCAAACAATCACCCATTAGAAACTCTATGAGGGTCACTATGAGTTGAACACAATTCAATAGCATCTAACAACAACACTTTTAAGTGGGCTGGGATTTAGCTCAGTTGGTAGAGCGCTGCTCTGCAGTCTCTGAGGTCCTGAGTTCAATTCCCAGCACTGCAAAATGGGAGAAGGATGTGGCAACCCACTTCCAAGGCAATCCCGAAACAGTCAGCCATTGAAAACCCTATGAGGATCGCTATGAGTCGGTCGACTCGACGGCACCTTAAACAACAAACAACAATATTCCATTGTATGAATATGCCATATTATATTTATCCATCATCCATCCATGGGGCTGGGGTTTAACTCAGTTGGTAGAACACTTGCTCTGCATGCACTGAGGCTTTGAGTTTGATCCCCAGCACCACAAAAATGAGAGAAGAACCTGGCAGCCCAGTCCTGAAACAATCTCAAAACACAGTGAGCCATCAGAAACCCTACAAATAGCAGAGACACACCTGACATAGTGCCAAGCATGGCACAGTGTTGGGTAGTGTTTCGTTCTGTTGTACACAGAGTCGCTATGAGTTGGACCCAACTGAATGGCACCTAATAATAACAACAAGAAGCCACTTTTACTAATGAAATGTAACTTTAACAGGACTTTCTTGTTGACTAATGAAATTCCAGAGACTTGTGTTTAAAGTGCACACCTTCAGCTGGGTGCTGTGGTGCACACCTGTGATCCCAGTGACTCGGGACGCTGGGGCACGACGATCACAGGTTCAAGGCTGTCAGAGATATCCTGCACAACTTAGTGAGACAGTGTCTCAAATTTAAAAATAAAAGGGGCCAGGGCTACCCCTCAGTGGTACAGCACTTGCTTAGCATGTGCGAGGCCCTCAGTCAACCTTCCATTACTGAATAATAAATAAATAATGCACATCTTCACACTTAGCAAAAGATGTTAAAAAGAAATATAGAAACGTCTTCTTTTTCCTGATATGCATAAGGAGGAGATTTTTTTTCTGAGTCATAACATTAATTTAAGGAATTGATTTGATAAGGTGTTGAGAACATTCCCAAGAATATCAATCTTGTTTTCTGGTACAATATGGAGACTGATATGAATATTTATGACTGTAGCTAAATTATCCCCTTCTCGGCTGAATACATCTCTACACAGAAGGGCTGTTTGAGGAAGAGGGTCTTGCAAAAGTCTCAAGCCTTTAAAAGTCATTGCCACATGACTTGCGAAAATAACTTTCAAAGAAACACCTGTAGTTATAATTGGTTTTGCTCCTTGATAATGTGTGGCATTGTTGATTTTTCTGTGTCTCCAAGCAGTAAGACAAGCGAGCTTAATCAAGAGAAAAGAGCCTGATGGGCATTTTGCTGTTCTTCCAAATGTATGGTGGAAGAAAGGCAATTAAAAACTATGACTCACTTGATTTCTTATTTTAACAAAGAGATTGAGAATTGTCTTATTTAAATTAGTATAAGCTACATGTACGGAGATGTCAGACCATTAAGCTGTACACTAAGCAAAAATAATTACTAATAGAAATTTTAAAAATAAATTAGCATATCCATCCAATGCAGTTTGTCAACTTTATTTGGATCCGAATTTTTAAAAAACAATAAAAATGATATTTTAAAGACAATCAGGCACAATTGAGTGCTGACTGGGTATCAGCCGGTAGCAAGGAAGCTCTGTGAATTTTCTTGGTGTAATACTGTTTATGGAGGTTAGATTATTATTTTTAATCTAATTTGCATACCGTATAATGAGTTTCATTATGAGGTTTTCATACAATTGCAGCCAGTACTTTGCACTTGCTCGGTTAGATTAGTTTAAAAAATAGTTCTTATCTGACAAATACAGCTATGTACTGAAATATTTTGAGATTAAAAAGATGAACCTACAAGAGAAATCATACTATAATTTTTTTTCTTTTTCTTTTTCTTTTTCTTTTTATTTATTTATTTTTTTTGTGGTACTGGGGGTTGAACCCAGGGCCTTGCACTTGGACCTCTGAGCTGCACCCCCAGCCCTCATTCCATAAAATGTAAGTATTACTTTGATAACTACATTAATAGTAAGCTCACCCTAATCCACCTCGCTCTACCCAGGAGAGGGCATAGCCTGGACTGAGCCTCTCTTGAATGTACTGCCTGAGAACTGGATCTGGAATCAGACTTCCAGGTGCCTTTAGGGTCTTAGTTTGGGTTCCCCCCAAATCCTACCACAAGATAAGGATTCAGGTTCAAGTTTATTGGGAAGGGAAAGACTCAGACAAGGGCTACTGACTGCTGTGGAGGCTCTGGAACCGGGCGAAAGGAGTCTGGGGGCCCAACAGGACCTCCTCCTCCTCCCTCCTCCTCCCTCCTCCCCCCTCTCCTCCTCCCTCCTCCTCCCTCTTCCTCCTCCTTCTTCTTTCAACGTTGGGGCCAGAACCCAGGACCTCTTGCATGCTGGGCAAGCATTGTATCCCTGAGCTGCACCCCAGCCCTATGGTTCCAGTGACATAAGCTATGACCCTCTGTCCCATGCCAGGCAAAGGTGGCTCGCAGCAGCTCGCGGCCAGCCAGACTTCACCAGGGGAGACAGCATTGCTGGGTTGCAAGCTTAAGAGTTAGGTATTGTCGTTGTTGTTAGGTACCCTCGTCTCCGACTCATAGCGACCCTCATAGGGTTTTCAATGGCTGATTGTTTTGGGATTGCCTCGGGAGTAGATTGCCACGTCCTTCTCCCATTTTTGTGATGCTGGGAATTGAACTCGGGTCCTCAGAGACTGCAGAGTGATGCTGCACCAACTGAGCTAAATCCCAGCCCCCAAGTTAGGTGTTAGGGCAGGCATTTTAAATGTATTCCAGACCGAAGGGTACTTCCCGCTTGCCATGGGCTAGTAGGCATGCAACCCCACCGCGATGGAGGAGCCCCCTCGTGTCATGCCTGCTGGGCCACTCTGACCACAGAGACACTGTTTACCTCTGCTGGACTCTGAACAGGAAGCCACGGTCCCCACCGAGGTGTGAATGCCCTTCACTTCGCTCCTGCTTGGACACCCCATGCTGGATGGTATCAGGGTCATCGTGCCCCCTCTGGAAGACCTCAGCCTCGGTGGGGCGATGCTCTTCACAACCTCAGTCCTTTATTGTCACCTCCCACTGGACCTCAGCTTGCAGCTGTTTTTGCCTTGGTGAATTCTAAATTCCACAAAACACTTCAGTCCCCTTTTTATAGGTAGCCACTGTGTACCCATTACCAATTCTAACAGCCTTTGTAAAAAAAAAAAAGTCATCTTTAGGGCTTTGTGTATGTAAGATGATATCATCTACAAAAAATTGCTCTGATAGTTCTTCCAATGCTATGCTGCATAGAACTGGCAAAAGCAGGCTTTCTTACTGTCTCTGTTCTGCTGCTATAACAAAATACCATAAGCTGGGTGGCTTATAAACAACAGGATCTTGTTTCTCGTGGTTCTGGAGGTTGGAAATCTGAGATGAAGTCTCTGGCAGATTCGGTATCTGGTGACGGCTGCTTCCTGGCTCACGGGTGACACCTTCTTTAACGGTCCTCATAGGGTGGAAGGGGTGAGGGAGCTTACTTATTGCAGTAAAAGACACGGCTATTAAGCCCCCTCTCCACACTCCCTCTGGCGGCACACACACTTATCCCAGGGTTTTGGCCGCTTCCGGAAGCAGTTCCGGATGCCCTCTCTCACCCTCCCTCGTGAAAGCGCTCCACATCACGCCACGCCTCTGGTACAGCGATTTCTGTCAAGCGAAAACATGGTGCTGTGTCCTCGTCCACCTCATTCACCAGACCTGGTACCCAGCGACTTCTGGCTCTTCCCCTAAGCCGGAACGACCTTGAAGGGTCCAGGTTTTTAATTGAGTCAGGAGGTGAAGGCAGCCACAGCAGCACAACTAAAGATGCTCAGGAGAGGGGACTTCCAGAATGGCCTCAGAAAGCCACGAGGGCTGGGCACGGTGGCGCGCACCTGTCATCCCAGCAACTCGGGAGTCTGAGTCAGGAGGATGGCAAGTTCTAGACCAGAGGCAGTCTGCGTAACTTAGCGAGACCCTGTCTCAAAAAGTAAAAAAATGGACTGGGGGCGCAGCTCAGTGGTCCAGCACTTGCAGAGCATGCAGGTGCGAGGCCCTGGGTTCAACCCCCAGCACCATAAAAAAGAAAAAAAAAAAGAAAAAAGAAAAAAGCAAGCAAGCAAACCATGGGGCAGACGTGGTCAAGGCCAGGGGGAATCTGTGGCGGGGTTTGATGGGGATGTGTCTTTTACTATAATGATTTTTGAAATGTAAACACTCCCTCTACCTTTTGCTCAGGGCTGGGATTTAGCTCAATTGGTAGAGCTCCGCTCTGCAGTCTCTGAGGTCCCGAGTTCGATTTCCAGCACTGCAAAAATGGGAGAAGGACATGGCAATCCACTCCCAAGGCAATCCTGGAACAGTCAGCCATGGAAAACCCTATAAGGGTCGCTATGAGTTGGACACAACTCGACTGCACCTAACAACACCACCAACAACCTTTTGCTCACACCAGGTATTAATTCTGCTCCTCCAGAGAACCCTGATGAATGCAAGGGGGTCCGGCGGTATTTGGTCACTGTGTGGGGTGGGGACAATGCTGACTGGTGTCGGACAAGCAATGTCTCAGAACCTCTCAGGGTTTCTTGGGTACGCCTTAGAAGCGGGTGGTCTGAGTACTCTGTAGGTGGTAGGAGGGCGTTGTGGGTCAAGCCCATGGGAAGTGACAGAGGGTGTTGAAAGAAAGAGATGTGTTTCCTGATTGTCACTGTGAAACAGAAGCTGTGGGCACATTCTGAAGATTAAAATCCTGTCGAGAAGCTGTCCCTGCTGATCTCGGAATCCGAGCTGCCTTGACTTAATGCAAAGTGCAGACCGGGAAGGGGCATAACGGGACCACCATGAGCCTCCAGCAGTTCCTGTTCTTGCTCTGCTCCAGTAAGTCTTGGGGGAGACCAAGGGCATCTGGGGTGGATGGGCTGTGGAGGGGGGGGGGGGGGGGGGGGGGGGGGGGGGGGGGGGGGGGGGGGGGTTGGCGCAGCCTGGGGAGGGAGCTGACAGGGCCAAGGGCTAAGCAAGTAAGTTTCCATTTCACGAATATGTGTGATGTGTGAGGAACGCGTGCGGGGTTTTCTACACAGTTTCCCAAGGGTTCCCGAATCAGTGATTGCTGAACTTGCCCGTGGGTCTCTGCCCTATGTATGCGGCACTGTCTCCTTACCATCTGGGTTTGTTCTTCAGATCAACCCAGGTTTTCATTTCTTTCTACTCACCGGCCACCCTACGTTTAAAGGAGACTTTTTTTTTTTTTTTTTTTTTGGTATGGTACTGGGGGTTGAACCCAGAGCCTCGCGCCTGCATGCTCTGCAAGTGCTGGACCACTAAGCTGCACCCCCAGACCATTTTTCTCCTCTTTGAGACAGGGTCTCGCTAAGTTACGCAGACTGCCTCTGGTCTCGAACTTGCCATCCTTCTGTGTGAGACATTTCTGTATGTGGAAAGCCAGCACGCTTGGTCAGGAATAGATGCGAAGCCTCGGCCAGTGGTAACGTGAAGCAGAGCTGTGGAACTCTAACTCCGTGCTGAGGTCGGCCCGTGACTCTGAGCGCCGCTTCTCCCCTGTTTCTTTTCTAAGATTTTGTGTTTTTTTTTTTTTTTTTTTTTCTTGCAGGAGTGCTGGGGATCCAGACCTCGGCCTTGCGCTTGCCAGGCAAGTCTCTACCCCTGAGCCACATCCCCAGCCCAGTCCAGTGTGGTTTCTAAGAGACCTGAGCGGGTGGGACAGATGAGTTGAAGGGCAGGTCCCGGCCGGGGCGATCTCCCCCAGGATCATGCGTGACAGAGTTCCCGACACAGATGCAATCTGCTGTTATTGGTGACCTAAAGTCCTTTTAGATCCTGTAGGACATGGGCTGCCTTAGCTAAGCCCCGCAGCTTGGGTGGCTCAGACAGCAGAAGTGTGTTTCTCATGGTTCCTGAGATCAGAAGTCAGGCAGCACAGTGTCCTCAGGCTGGGGGCTCCGGGACTGCAGGAAGCTGCCTTCTCCCTGCGTCCTTCTGTGTCCCTTCCTCTCTGTCCTGGCCCCCTCTTATAAGGACTCCAGTCAGACTGCAGGAAGGTCTTCCCTATGACCTCATCTTACCTTAATTTTTACTTCTTTAAAAAAAACTCTGTATTTTAAAATTTGTAATGATAGTTGTGTATATTTATGGGGCATGCAAGAATAGTATGATGTATGAATTCCATGCGGAATAATTAAGTCAAGCTAGTTAGCATGTCCATCACCTCAAATACTGATCCCTTGTGGTGGTGAAAGCCTTCAACATTTACCGTTAGGGATTTTGAAGTGTACATTATTATTTATTGCTGTGCAATAAAACTTACCCTTCATGTTTAATTGCGGGTTTGTACCCTTTGACCATCATCTCCCTGGTCCCGCACTGCCCAGCCTCTGCTCATTGCCATTCTACTCTCTGCTTCTTGGAGTTAGACTGTTTTAAAGTCTATGTTTAAGTGAAATCATGCAGTACTTATCTTTTGAGCCTAGCTTACTTGCCTTACCATAATGTTCTCTAATTTACCCATGTTGTCTTTCTTTTTTAAGGCTGGGTAGTATTCCATTGTGTAAATGCACCACATTTTTTTATGCATTCATCAGCAAATGAACACTTAGGTTGTTCTACACAGGCTGCGTCATGTCCTTTCACATTCATAAACTGAGGCCCCACCGTCCCTATAGCAATGACTCAATTCTGCCATTGTAGCACAAGAGCAGCCATAAGCTCTGTGTAAATGAGTGAGACTGTGTTCCAATAAAACTTTATTAGCAAAACAAGTGGAGGGCCAGATTTGGTCAATGAACTGTCACACGGGTACTCCTGATCTTAGATACAGGCTGTGATAAGTGCATGTATAAGTAAAACCAAAATGTTCCAGAAATTGCAGGTGTGGGAAGTCTCACCTATTGTTTACAGAGTGGCGGGAACCTCTGTGCTCAGGTGCATCTCTGCTCCCATGTGGGGTGGTGAGTGGGTTGTGTGCTTTGGGGCCAAGGCAAAGGCCTGGAGTCTACATTTGTCCTTGTATAGCTGTGTGGTCTTGGGAAGGTCAACTTCAAGTGTTAGGACTCAGTCCTTAGCTTTGTCATTAGGATTAGAGATTATGGGTGCAGTGTTGCACCCCCCGCCCACTTTAACCCTTGCTGCTTGTTGTTGTTGTTGTTGTTGTTAGGTGCCATCAAGTTGAGTTTCGCTCATAGCAACCCAATGTACACAACAGAATGAAACACTCCCTGACACTGTGTCATGCTCAGCACTACCGTCAGTGCTTCTCAGCTATTCGTGGGGTTTTCCATGGCGGATTGTTTCAGGAGTGGCCTGCCAGGTCCTCCTCCCAAGCCTACAGCACCCGGTATTCCTCGGAGGTCTCCCATCCAAGGACTAACCAGACCCAACCCTGCTTAGCTTCCTCAATCTAACGAGATGAGACACCAGGGTGGTGTGGCTGTAGACAAATTCACCCTGAGGAAGGACTAAATCCTTTAACCGGTCAGGATTTTCTATCCCTGGAGGTGATAGAGCACAGTGGTTAAGATTCAGATATCTGCAGCCAGCCAGCCTGCTCTGAGTCCTTGTTCTACCACGAAGAGCCCATTTCTGCATCTGGGATAGCAGCGATGTCTACATCACAGAGTTGGTGTAGAGGTGAAGTTAGCAAATGACATTCTGCCCTTAGAATCCCGGCTGTGTGAGCAAGGCATTCTCTGTGTTTCTAGTTATCACTTCTAGTATAGGGATGATAATAGTATTTGCTTCCTAGGGTTACGGTGCAGATTAAGTGAACCTCTGCCTGTCAGGTACTGGGGACAGGGTCTGTCATTCAATAAATGCTGTTGTTGTTGTGGTTAGGTGCCGTCGAGTCGGTATCCGGCTCATAGTGACCCTCATAGGGTTTTCAATGGCTGAGTGCTTCGGGATTGCCTTGGGAATGGACTACCAGGCCCTTCTCCCATTAATAATTAATAATTAATTAATAGATGCTAGACTTGTCTGTATTGTGTAAGTCAATAGTCAGAGTCTGCCCTAGAGAAAGTATTATAGATAAGCCACATTACTATTATTATGGCATCTTCTTTTTGGAGGGTAAGATTGGGACAGGGTTCCACCATACAGCCAGGCTGGCTGCAAGCCCACTGTATAGCCAAGGCTGCCTTGAATGCACTACACAGCCTAAGCTGACCCTGAACTTGAGATCCTCGTGCCTCAGCCTCCCACATGCTGGGACTACAGGTGTGCACCCCCACGCCATCTTGCTGAAGATGTGAAATTCCTCCTGTGGTCACCGATGGTGCCCCCACTGAAACATCAATCTTCCCATCTCGTTCTGGCTTAGAAAGTCAATGATGCAACAGATCTCTGCAGGCTCATGTCCTGTAACAGACGCAGATGAGATCCAGAGATGAGAGGAGATCTGGGTGCCAGGGGCACCTGACAGAGCCAGAGGGTGAGTCTGTGGCTCACTAACTGGCCGTGTCTGGCTCATTTTCTTCCTTTCTGGCTGGACAGACCTCTGTCAGCTCGTGGTTCTCAGGTGGGGGTGATTGTGTCTCAAGCAGACACTAGGCAGCATCTGGAGATAGCTTTGGGTGCCTTGCCTGGTGGGATGTTCTTGTGGCATCTGGTGGGTAGAGGCCACCAGGGATGTTGCTGACTGCCCCACAGTGCACAGGCGGACCCCTCCGTGGAAGTCTTCTGGCGCTATATATCAGCCGCGCTGAGGGTAAAGCACAGTACCATGGGCATTCAAAAGCGTCTGCTTTTGTTGAAAATTGGATGGCTGTAGCTGCATGGGTTTGTTTCTGGGGCCTCTATTCTATTCCATCGGTCTATGTGTCTGTTTTTGTGGCAACAACATGCTGTCTTTGTTATTATGCCTCTGTAGTATAGTTTGACTCTTACATGTCTGTTAGCTTGTCGTGCTGTGGGGGCTTGCATGATGCTGTGATGCTGAAAGCTCTGTCACTGGAATCTCAGATACCAGCAGGGCCACCCAGGCTGGACAGGTTTCAGCTGAGCTTCCAGACTAAGACAGACTAGGGAGAAGGACTTGGCAGCCCACTACCAAACAATTAACCATTGAAAACCCTATGAATAGCAGAGAAGCACTATCAAATATAGTGCTGGAAAATGAGCCCCTCAGGCTGGAAGGCATTAAAGAAATGACTGGGGAAGAGTCACCTCTTCAAAATACAGTTGACCTTAATGACAGGAGTAGAGTAAAGCTCCTGGGACCTCCATTTGCTGGTGTGACACAACTCAAAATGAGAAGAAACACAGTGACTGCAACAATGGGCTCAAACATAAAAAGACTGTGTGCATGACACAGTGTTGGGTAGTGTTTTGTTCTGTTGTACATAGGGTCACTATGAATCAGAACAGACTTGATGGCACTTAACAACAACAACAGTATAATTTGAGGTTAAGTATTGTGATACTTTTTATTTTAGCATTCTTTTTTTTTCTTTTCTTTTCTTTTTTTTTTTCTGAAGATTACTTTGGCTATGCAGGGTCTTTTGTGATTCCGTATGAATATTAGGGTTGTTTTTCTATTTCTGTGAAGAATGTATTTGAAATTTTAATGGGGACTGCACTGAATCTATAGATGACTTTTGGTAACATGGCAATTTTCACAATATTAATTCTGCTGATCCATGAACATGGGATGTCTTTTCACCTCTTAATAGCTTCTCTTAATTTCTTTCTTCACTGTTTTACAATGTTCATTGTAGAGGCCTTTCATATATTTGGCCTCATTTATTCCTAGATAGTTTATCTTGAAGGGCCATGATTGTAAGTGGGATTATTTTGCTGGTTTCCTTCCCGTCAAATTTGTTGTTGGTGTGCAGAAAAATGATTGGTCTTTCTATGTTGATTTTGTATCCTGCTACTTTGCTGAAAATGTTTCTTGGATCAAAGGGTCCTCTGGTAGGGTTTTTAGGGTCTTTTAAGTATAGGATCTTCTCATCTGCAACTAGAGATAATAAGACTCATACCCACACAATTGCTCACCCCATAGACACCAATTGCAAGTCCACTTTGTTTACTGGTGCTTCTGACAGACCAGCTATAGATAGGGGGTGCCCATGACCCTCTTCTTCAGGGTCACTAATTTGCTATAGTAGCTCACAGAACTCAGGGAAACAGTTTACTTGCTGTATCACTGGTTTATCATGGAAGAGTACAACTCAGAAACAGCCAGATGGAAGTGCATAGGAAGGGGTATAGGGAAAGAGACACCAAGAGTCTATGAGTTCCACCTTCCAGCACCTTCCTGTGCTCACCAACTTGGACGCTCTCCAGACCCAGTCTTTGAGGTTTTGATGGGGGCTGTATAAGGTAGATATGACTGATGACATCATTGGCCATTGGTGATTGGACTCAATCTCCAGTCCTCAATCCTCTTTACAGAGGTCGGGGGTGCGTGTGATTATTCCAATCCTACAATCACAGAGTGGCTTCCTATGGCTGCCACCCCCTGTCCTAGGTTCCCCTGGAGGCTTGGGACAACAGTCATCCCATCAGCAAACAAAAGGCACTCCTTTGGAGATTCCTGTGAGGCAACAGATCTCTACAGTCCTGCTCTGGTCAAGAGCCAGGCATGGAGACAAATTGGGTTCAAATATATATTTTTTAATTATATGACAATATGATGGTCCCCTTACATGGTCCCTTACATGGTAAAGGGGACTGAAATTTACAGGTAGAATTAATGTTGCTAGTCAGCAGACTGAGCACCACGAGGATTGTCGTGAATTAGCTGGGTGGCCCAATGGAATCGCCAGTGTCCTTACATGTAGAAGAGATGAGTAGAGACAGGACCCACTGTTGGTGGCTCCAAAGATGGGGGAAGGGTCCAGAGCCCCGAGGGCAAGCAGCTGGTAGGAGCTGGAAGGAGGGAGAGCAATGGATCCTCCCCTGAAGCCTGAAGAGACAGCGCCAGCCCTGCAGATGTCTTGACGTGAGCCAACAGGAGCCAGGGCTGGGCTTCTCTGGCCTGCAGAATGGCAAGAGAGCAAAACTGTCAGGATTGTGGAGTTTGTTGGTTGGTTGTTTTCTGAGACTGGGGTCCTTCTGTAACCCAGGCTGGCCTGGAACTCACTGTGTAATCCAGCTGGCCTCAGACTCCCGATCCTCCTGCCTCAGCCTCCAGAGTGCTGGGGTTACAGGTGCGCACGCCACGCCCAGGTCACACTGGTGGTTTGTTAGAGCAATCCTGAGACACTCACCTGGAATTGGGGTTTGGGGGAGGAGGCTGAGAATTCCAGTGGGCAGGAAATGAGGTCTGAGCTCATCAGGCTCCCCCGGGATGACTTTGAGATCAGGGAGGGTGACCAGGGGACTCCAGCCAGGCACCTCTATCTCATGGTGATTCCTTTGCAGGGCAGTATGTTGGCCAAATGGAAATAAGTGGAGTTGGTAAGTGACTCTTCAGCCAGCCCCTCCCTGATCCTCCGCCCTCTGAGCAGCTTCGCCTCCCTTGTCTTTCAATGGGCATCCCGGGAGCAAGTGAGCACCTCCCACCCACCATGAGCCCCACCTCCTTCCAGGGCCGCTTCCCACACCCAGCCTCGGCGCCTGGCCCAGCTCGGTGGTGCCCAGCGGGAGCAACGTGACGCTGCGCTGCACCAGTCCTGTCTTCTGCACATCCGTCGTTCTCAGAAACACGTTCAGCAGGCAGAACCTCAGCAGGACACTGGACCCGACGCACAGCACGGCTGAGTTCCACCTCACCGACCTACAGCAGAGCCACGCTGGTCCCTACACCTGTGAATGCTGCATGGAAGATGACTTAGTGTCACAGCCCAGTGACGAACTTCTCCTGTTGGTCACGGGTGAGGAGGGGCGGCCTCGGATGGCATAGGGTGAACCTCGGCCAGGGAACAGGGGCGGGGGGGGGAGGGAAGCAGAGGAAGAGAGAGAAGGAGAAAAGGGGTCTCCTCTCCAAAGCACCAGGGGAGGGGCAGGGGGACCGGGAGAGTCTGAATACCTTGGTTTGACCCAGGGCGTGTTGGGGGGGGGGAGGGGGGAATGATCTGAGTCCTGGAGTCAGAGTAGAAAGTGGGAGGGATCAGGCACCATGGGGTCCCCCAGCCAGGAGGCCAGGGGCAAGTGGGGACCCGAGGCTGCTCCCCGGGGCCTCAGCCTCCTTCTCTCGCAGGAGGTTTACCTAAACCCTCGCTCCAAGCTCACCACGCGGGAAATGTGAGCGCGGGAGGGAACGTGAGTCTGCAGTGCCAGAGGCCAGAGAACATGACGCGGTACCAACATTTCACCCTGCTGAAGGCGGGAGCGGCCTTCCGCGCACGCGCTTCAGGCCAGGACAGCGTGGCCTTCTCCCTTCAGAACGCGACAGCCCGCGACTCGGGGAACTACAGCTGTGTCTACCACCAGGCGCAAGCCCCGTTCTGGGCCTCACACCCCAGTGACCCCCTGGAGATCTCGGTGACAGGTAAAATAGGAACGATTTTGACAATTTCTTCCTCTCTTCGTTCCTTCCTTCCTTCATTCTTTCTCTCTCTTTTTCTCTCTCTTTCTTTCTTTCTCCTTCCTTCCTTTCTTTCTTCCCTCCTCTCTCTTTCCTTGTCTCTTTCTCCTCTTTCTTTCTCTTCTTTCTTTCTTTTTCTTTCATGCTTTCTTTCCCTCTCTTTTTCTTCCTCTTTCTCTTGTTCTTTCTCTTTCTCTCTCTCCTCTCCCTTCCTCCTCCTTCCTCTTTCCTTCCTTCCTCTCTCCTTCTCTTCCTTCCTTCCTTTCTTCCTTCCTTCTTGCCTTCTTCCTTCCTTCCTTCCTTTCTTCTTTCCTTCCTTCCTTCCTTCCTTCCCAGAGTTTCAGTATATGGCCCAGGGTGGCCCCAAGCTCACTATCCTCTCACCTCATCACCCCAGTGCCGGGATCAGAGGTGTGCACCATCACACATGCCCGTGGTTCTCTTTCAACTTGGGCATCTTTTCCATGACTCTCATCTTTCCTCACTTACACTATCATCCCTGTTAACATTCTCCCCTTCATTATTTCCATCCCTTCGCCCGTGTTGGTTCTGTTCTCTGGATGATCTCTGGATCTGTCCTCAAGCAATGAGTCCCGCCATGGCGAGAATTCCTTTTACCATTCTCTGTATCTCTTGATGTTTTGATTTTCTTGGGATGAGAGATTTTATTCTCAACAATTCTTTCTGTGTTCAGGGTGTGGTTTTCCACTGCCTCGTGCGCCTGTGTTGTGACTGCGCTATCTTCTCAGGTCTCACCACGCTTCCTGCTAGAATCCTCCTGACATTGTCTGCTGTTTCCTGCCAGAATGCTGCCGCATTAGGTGCTAGAGGCCCCTTTGTAGATTCTCGGATGCTGTTGAGACTTCTCATGGTGTTGAGCATTTTATGGTTAAGATGATAATGGTCTGTGTAGTCCATAAAGGGAGGCGGAAAGCTTCCCTTGAGTGATGGTATCTTTACCTGGTTCTCCCTATGGGCTTTGCAGCTGTTGCATTTAGAGGTGAACCTGCACTATTTGAGATAGGGTGAGGCAAGTGCAGGCTTCTCCTGGGGTCCGGGGCCAATGCCCGGCTACAGCTCTTCCTGAGTGCAGCTGAGGTACACAGTGACCAAGGCTCAGATGCCAGGCACTAGCTCTCCTCCACCTTTTGCCTTCATGACGTTGTTTACTGTGAGGAGACATGCTGATAGAAACTGCATTCATATCATAAATAAAAGTGGCTGTCAGAGAGAAGGTAGCTATAAAGGAGACACAAAGTAAAAGAAATATTGTTAGCTGATTCTAACGATGCACTATTAGTAGCTGAGGTTCTGAGCCTGTAACCCGCTGTTTCTTTCTACAAAGGTATTAGTTTGGGTTGAGAGATATCAGAGACTCACTTCAAGTCAATTTTCATCTTGATATGATCGGAAGCACTATAAGAGATCATGGTTGTTGTTGTTAGGTGTCGTTGAATAGGGTGCAACTCATAGCGACCCTATGTACAACAGAGCCAAACACTCCTTGACACTGTGCCGTGTGCACAATCTTTTCATATTTGAGCCCAGTGTTGTAGTCATTATGTTTCTTCTCATGTTGAGTCTTGCCACATCAGCGAAAGGAGGTCCCAGGGGCTTTACTCCATTCCTGTCATTAAGGTCAACTCTACTTAAAGGACGCAATTCCTCCGCAGACATTTCTTGAATATCTTCCAGCCTAGAGGCCTCATTTTCCCTCATTATATTTGACAGTGCTTCTCTGCTATTCACAGGGGTTTCAACGGCTAATTGTCTTGGGAGTGGGTTGCTGGGTCCTTCTCCTTAGTCTGTATTAGTCTGGAAGCCTGGAAGCAGGCAGGAAGCTCAGCTGAAACCTGTCCAGCATGGGTGGCCCTGCTGGTATCTGAGATTCTGGTGGCATAGCTTTCAGCATCACAGCAATACGCAAGTCCCCATAGCACAAGCTGACAGACACGTGGGTGATAAGAGATCATAGAAGATACCAAATAGCTTTCCTAAGCCATTATTCAATACTTCAATCATTCCTCCTTTCACCTAAATCCCCTGCATATAACACCCATGGATGTGTCTTATATTTTGCACATGCTGTCTTCCTCTTTATCACCCGGCTATTTCTCTACCTCCTCCCTCATATATATGTATATATATACGTATATATACGTATATATACACACATATACACATACATAAACACAATATACATATATATATATATAGTATATAATATATATATTCTTTTTCTAGCTCCTACATATTCATGAGAAGATGCAGAATTTCTCTTTTTGAGTCTGGGTTATTTCACTTAAAATGATGATCTCCAGTTCCATCCATTATCCTGCAAATGACATGATTTCATTTTTCTTTACTGCTGAGTAGTATTCCATTGTGTATATATACCACATTTTTAACCCAATCATCTGTTGATGGACATCTGGGGTGTCTTCTTCCCCTCACAATTGCAAAGAGTGTATCTTAAATATGGAAGTGCGTGCGTCCCTGTGGTATGAAGACTTACCTGCCTTTGAGCATCTTCCTAGAACTGGTATAGCTGGGTCCTAAGGCAGTTCTATTTTTAGTTTTCTGAGGAACCTCCATATTGGTATCTGTAGTGGCTGAACTAATTTATGGTCTCCCCAGACATAATGTGACATGAGGCTACAGACTTCACACTAGGTGATTTCTTTTTTATTTGTATTTTTCTTTTGTGGTGCTGGGGTTTCAAACTCAGGGCCGTAGCACATGCCACCAGATGAGCTAACACTCAGCCACAGTGGGTGATGCCTCTGCGTTTTGGATGCTGTGGACAAACAGCCCACTGTGGTCCCCTGTGGTCTCTGCAGTTCTCCTGGACCCTGTGCTCAGAATACGGTCCACAGCATGTCCACCTTGCCACTCTAGGTTTTCTTGGGCACATCGTGGCTGCGTTCTTTCAGCCATCTTAGCTGGAAATGCTCCCCTTCGTTCCGATGGGCATCCTGGGAGCAGGTGAGGGTGTCCCATCCACCATGAGCCCCGCCTCCTTCCAGGGCCCCTTCCCACGCCCAGCCTCAGCGCCTGGCCCAGCTCGGTGGTGCCCAGTGGGAGCAACGTGACGCTGCGCTGCACCAGTCCAACCCCGGGCGTTCACTTCATCCTCAGAAAGGAAGGGACTCTTTTGGACTCCAGGCCACCGAATCATCTGATAGAGAGCACGGCTGAGTTCCACCTCACTGACCTGCAGCAGGGGGATGCTGGTCACTACACCTGTGAATGCCACGGAAAAGGCTTCAGGGACTCCATGTCACTGCCCAGTGATGTCCTTCTCCTGCTGGTCACTGGTGAGCAGAGGCGGCCTCAGGTGGCACATGGTGAACCTCAGCTAGGGGTGAGGGAGGGCAGAGGGTGAGCAGGGCAGAGGAGAGGGGTCTCAACTCCAGAGCAGCTGCGAGGGGAGGGGACAGGGACAGGCTGAACACCTTGGTGTGACCCAAGACGTGTGGGAGGGACCATCTGAGTCTGGAGTCAGAGTAGAAAGTAGGAGACATCAGATATCATAAGGTCTCCCGCCAGAAAACCGAGGGCCGGTGGGGACCCGCGGCTGCTCCCCGGGGCCTCAGAACCTCCTTCTCTCGCAGGAGATTTACCCAAACCTTCGCTCCAGGCTCCCCAAGGGGATGTGGTGAGCGCAGGAGGGAGCGTGATTCTGCAGTGCAGGAAGCCAGAGAACATGACGGAGTATAAAGAGTTCGCTCTACTGAAGGCGGGAACCGCGTCCCCCGCCAGGCTTCAAAGTTCAGAAGACGATAGCGTGGCCTTCTCCCTTCAGAACATGGCAGTCAGGGACTCGGGGAGCTACAGCTGTGTCTACCACCAGGCAGAAGCCCCGTTCCGGGCCTCACACCCCAGTGACCCCATGGAGATCTCGGTGACAGGTGTGGTTTTGCATGATTATAATCTTTCTTTTTTTAATTGGAGATGATTGGTTGTCACAGAGCGATTCCCTTTCCTTCGTCGGCTGCAATGTCTTCTCCTTTAAAACCTCCCCTTTCCTCATTTCCATTATTTCCTCTTGTTGGTTCTGCAAACTGGATGCTCTCCGTGCTGGTCTTCGAAATCATGGATCCTGGCCTGATAGTGATCCCTTTTCCTGTTCTCTGAAGCTCTTAGTAGTTTGGTTTTGTTGAGATTAGTCCTATTCTTTTCACTTTTCT